>QNGE01006488.1:0-31356 GCA_008508345.1 Paragonimus westermani
TATCGTTGCGTTACATTCGTGAGCATGATACTGCTCGCGGTCTTCTGTCCGTTCTTGCCTTCCTCTCTCAGGGTTCGTAACAGCGCATCCAGGCGGTTGTCCTTCCCACCCGAATGTCGCCTGGTGTTTTACAATTACTTCCTGTACTCTTTGTGCTAGGTGTGCTGGGAGAAAATATCGCTTATAAGTTTCTGCTCTTTGAACTCGACGTGCACTTCTCCTTTAGTTACATTCTATTTTTACGGACCTCCAACACGCCTGATAGCGTTTTGTACACAGTTCCTAACAAAAAACGCTCGCCATATACGCGTACGGCCTGGTTAGGTAAGTCCAGGGTACATTGCATGGTTAGCGAATAGTTACTGCCCAGCATGACGTGAAACGGTAGCTTCGGTACAATCAAGAACTTCAGTGTACACGTCCACTTTCCTACCTGCACTGTTTCGCGAACACACGCCAATATGTGTTACGGTCGTCCATTCTCGGCCAGAACCTGGCTGACAGGCCCCGCTATTACATCAAACTGACCGGTAGTGTATGTCTCATTACCTAGCAGGCTGCATACGGACCCGGAGTCTAGCAGACATTCAAAGTCACGACCGCCAACTTCCGCTTTTAGAACAGGACATGATACAACATCTTTATCCTCACATTTAGATGCGAGAGAAATACGAGACTGACATACCGAGGACTTACCGACATGTGTACACTTCCGGGCGGATAATGGCCACCAACGCGCCACGTGTCCATGCCGGCCACAAGTGAAGCATCTCCGCCAGTCGAGTCGCCCGTTCATTGGGACTTCCGCTCTTAGATGGCCTTGTGCACAAGCTTCGCCCCTTGTGTAAGCGTTTCCGTGGGCCAACCGCCCTTGCCCTCAATTAGCAAGAGAGCTCTGAGTCACACAAGTGAACTATTCATCAGCAGGCTCTACACATCCCACCTGGTCCGACAATTCAGTAAGCTTTTCCGCCTTGGTCAACTTTTTAGGGGAGCGGAGGAGAAATTCACGCTGACACTACGGTTGTCGGATCCCTTCCAAAAAACTTTCCAGAATGCAGCTTTCGTTTTGCTCTCGTGTCTCTTCCACAAACTTCATCCTCCTGAGTCTCCTCAATTGCTGCATATAATCCATCACTCTTTCCGTACTACGCTGGCGTCCCTCATGAAATTTCTCCCGATATTCAACTGCAGGACGCAGACCTGCGATCCTTCGTCGCAGAGAGTGGAATAGATCCTCAAGATTCTCCAGAATATCAAAGTCAACAATTTTGCCGTAAGACTCACGGGAAATCAAAGTCAGTACGATGTTCACCTGCCGGTCTGGGTTAAAACTCCGCACGTGGCGGGGTACCTGGGCCTCCCAAATATGAAAGTCCTCTCCGGTAGTGTATTTCTCCGGTGCTGTGAGTACATGCTCCTGTTGCATACGTTATGCATGTCCGCTGTCCGAAACACACATTTTCTCAGCCGCTCGAACAAGCTTTGGCATCTTTTCGGTATCTGGTGAACTGAGTATTATTCGGAAATACTGTCCCACCGTGGGTGACAAAATTGTAAAATTCCAACGGGTCAGACACGAGCGACAAAACACAATTTTCAACGTTCGTAATCGAAGCACAATAGGGTCTACCTCACACAAAAAGAGAAAATCACAAGGCGACGAGGAAGGTGTATTCACACAACACAGATGCCGAAGAAAATCATTCTCACACTGTCCTTGTCCATATGTATAGGGGACCCCACAGTCCGGAAATAAACCACCAGTCAGGAATGACCCCATGTCCACTGACCGCTAACTTCAGCCTCCGGTTGACCAACTTCTCCATCCCGGTCCACGGAAGCGACAAGTCCGCGTTTTTTGAGGACCTGAAGGGAAACGGAAGAGAGTGTGTGGTAAAACAAAATGGAGGCGCACTGCGTTCTATTACACAACTCAAATTCAATCCGTGCGCGCTCGTTGGTTTCGGTTGCGCGTTACATAGGGTCCGGAAAATAAACCAATCATTTTCATGACCGCTGACCTGTGGCTGTGTTTGGTCACTGTAGCGTTCTGCACAGCCGTTTGTAACTTTTAATTTTTACTGTTTGCTCTTTTCGTCTTTCTCCAACCCACATGTACACTCCATGTTTGGACCAACTTAATCGATTGACTAGATAGTCAATAACAAACAAACATTTTGCACCGCGGGTAACTCGAAACCTGGGCAAAATTTCCTCGTTGTCACTGTCCATTCATATTTTTGCTATTTTGGTGCCCAGTGCATCAAAATACCATATTCGATCATTGCTATTCGTTGTCAAATAACATAATTCATAAAATATTGCCTTAATCGTGTTCGATAGTATCCGTATTATTTTCTGGCTTTGTGTTTTCTTTTTATTAACAACTGTTACCTCCACCCACAGATCGTAACACAGTGACACGCAAAAGATCCAGAAGCATTGGTGGATTGGTGGTATCGAGTGCTTGTGGTCATTTCGGCTGCCGCATGACTATTCAGAACGGTATGCAGTGCCAGATGTTCCTACATTGGTACCACTTTAAATGTACTGGGCTTGTGGAGAACCAGTACGCCTTGCTCACTTCTTCAAAAGGCCACTCATCCGTATGAGCTGTCTCTTTCGAGATAGCTGCGCCCCACTCAAAGCCACGTTGGATCCTCCGCTCGCCACCCAGAGCGAGCAGAAATCAGACCCTTGCAGGTGTGGCTTCAAGGGGTCTGGGGATGTTAGCGCACAGATAGCCACGGTAGAAAAATCCCTGGGTGATACTCAGGGAGCTTTATATGACATGATGTTAGAACTACGCTCGTTGAATGAGTACGTTGCCCTTCCAGGCGCTGCGGCTGCTCGCAAAGCAGTGGCTTTGTCCACAGCTCAAATTAAGGATCTCGCTACGAGCTCGAAGGATAGAGCACTCCGGGAGGAGAGGCTTGATTTTGGGGACGATTCCCGACCAACCTTTCT
Organism: Paragonimus westermani; assembly: GCA_008508345.1. Lineage (NCBI taxonomy): Eukaryota > Metazoa > Platyhelminthes > Trematoda > Plagiorchiida > Troglotrematidae > Paragonimus > Paragonimus westermani. The sequence goes on from QNGE01006488.1 coordinate 2,971, forward strand.
CCAGGGGAACGTGCCAGAGCGATGCTAAACGCCTGTTTCCTTCCAGAGTCTACAAAAATGGTTTCCGCTAGCAGACTTTGCTCCAAAGCTACCGAGAAGTCACTGGGACTACTTGTAACGTCACGCGCAAAGATTAACAGGGAGGAAGTGCCGGAAAAATCGGCTGAACTAAAGCGAAACCTCGTCAACCTCAGGGGAGTCTTGCTAGATCGCTCACTGCAGGAGCGGTAGAAGCGCTGTCAGCTTACTAGAACAAGGTCGTGCATCAAGGCTGACCCCAAACTCCAGACTAGCGTGAGAGTCATTATCTTTGCTTTCAAGAGGGGACCAGTGTCCTCGGACGGACCAACTCAATCATCCACATCAGAGGCCACTGCCCCCACCCCCTTGGAAGGTCAAGCGCCTGTGGATATGCAAGGGGCCGGAAGAGCACATCTTGAAGGTGTTAAGACCATCACTCTTCCAGACTCTCAGTCATATCACCCCAAAAAATTCCGTTGAGATATATTTCATCCCTGAGCTTTATAGCCCAGTGAGTCTTCTAAGATCCCCCCTGCATCCAAACTGGCCCAAACTTGTCCCATTCCGGCGGCTCTATCCTCGGCTGGATTGGGGCCATTTCGTCATATATTCTCTTCTCATCTACAACCCTATTCAAATTGTCGAGAGTGCAAAACTTCACATCACCCTCTAGAAGCTCTGAAAGCAGGAGCGATCCGAAGGCCATCGACCGTGGGCCAACAGAAGCGGACAAAGCGTCCCACAGGGACGCTCACATATGCCCAGGCTGTGATAAAACGGCCACCACCCATCAAGAGGGCTCACAAAGCTATGCCGCCAGTTATGCAACCCCTCACTACCAAGGCTACTTTCCAAGCTCTCCTTCATGCACTTCTGTCTATTTTGCACCCAGCCAAACAAGGAAGTAGCTCTAAAGTGCGTGTGCACCAACTGTCTGAGCCTTTCGAACAAACCACCGGAAATCAGACAGCTGGTCCATGACACTAGCCCTTACATTCTTGCTTTAACAGACACCTGGCTTTTCGCGGATATCAGTGACAATGAACTGCATGTCCCTGGTTACTCTTTGTACCGGAGTGACTCTTCCCGTGGACGCATGGGAGGCTGCGCCGCTTTCCCAAGCCAGAAGCTATCAGTGCCAGCTGTTGTAGGGTAATTTATCTCCCCAGATAAGTGCGACACGCCCTGGATCAAACTCAAACTCCGCAGACGTGACACACTTCTTGCCGGTGTTATGTACCGTTCGCCGTCATGCAGTGCATCCAACGACGAATCCATTCTTGCTACCCTAGACAGACTCACGTCTACCCATCGTTTCTCCCATCTTCTTATTGTGGGTGACTTAAACGCATCCAAACTCAACTCAACGGCGGCTTCTCATGAGGACTGCGGCTGCGGGTTCTCGAAACCATTGGCAATGTTGATCCATGAGAAAGCCTGGACACAGCACACCGATCTGCCTACAAGGCACCGTCCAGGACAGGCATCATCCCTGCTCGATCTGGTCATCACTAACGAGGCTCACCTGGTAGATAGGGTGATCATCAAACCACTGCTAAGGCATAGTGACCATATGCTGCTAACCTTTGACTCTATCTGTTACTGGCCCCAAAACGCTGTTACAAAGACTTCACTCCGAAACTTCCAGAAAGCTGACTTTAACGCACTAAGGACGTTCGTAAGCACACTCAGCCTTAGATCCGACTCAGCGGACTTGAACTACCTTTCCTTTAAAGCTGCCATTCACGAAGCCGATGAGGCATTTGTTCCTCGAAAACTATGGAAGTTCTCCTCTCCTGCACCGCTTCCGCGGAACATACGCCACCTTCTTGAAGTACGTTCTCATCTAAACTCTAAGCAGGAGCTAACAGGTGCAAGCAGGAAATCCGGCAACACAACCAACAGGTGCAGTCGAAAATCCTACAGGTAGCTCGCGAGAATGAGAATTTTCTTTTCAAGTGTATACGTCGCCAGAGAAAAACTGAGCTCTCAGCGCTTTCACCGCGGCTTCCCGGAAGAGAAACCTACCCCAACCCCAAGTGGTTGACAAGGTGTTCAGAGAATACTACTCATCAGTCTGCAATGTGGATCTGCCAAAATGGCATCCAGTTCTCCAGCGGAGACGTTCTCAATACTCCCTGCTGACAGATGGCTTCTCTGTGTCCGACGTTCAGGACCTCGTGCTTACCATCAGCTCCCATGGTGCCATGAGACCAGACGCGATCCATCCCCGGATCCTCAAAAGAAGCGGCCCTCGGTTTGGCAGCGCCTCTCTTCAATCTGTTAAATCAGACACTTCGGGCAGGCACTCTTCCGGAGGCATGGAAAGAGGTCACTGTCTCACTTATACTTAAAATAGGCGATCGTCACTCTCCTGCTAGTTATCGGACGATCAGCCTTACCGGCATTCCATGCAAGATAATGGAGAGACTGTTAAAACGCACTACCCTTGAGCATTTCTTTTCAAATAACCTTTTCTCCTCGACCCAGCATGGCTTTCTTCCCGATCGGTCATGCATAACAAACATGTTAGTCTTCATGGATAGCCTAACGGAAGCTAAAGGCAATAGTCATATCTCGGATGCTATCTTCTTCAATCTTTCCAGAGCCTTTGACCGTGCACCACATGGTCCTCTGGTACATAAGCTAGAAGCCTATATGACCCAAGGAGAGGTTCTGCGCTGGAATACTTCCTTTCTTGGTAACGGGACTTTCAGAGTAAAAACCGGTTCGGGCCTTTCGTCTTCCTCCCCGGTTTCTGTGGAAGTTTCTCAAGGATTTGTGCTTGGTTCACTGTTGTTTCTGATCTACATCAATGATCTCGAGCTACGCCCTCCTTTTTGTCGACGACTTGAAAATCTGGAATGAATGTGAACTCAATGTATTGCAGATTGAACTTGACCGTATTAAATGCTGGTCAGCTGATTGGAATCTCCCTCTTAACGACAGTAAGTGTGCGTACATGTCACTCGGAGGAGACTCCGGGGGTCTATTCGTGATAAACGGTGCAAAAATTGTGGTAGATATCACAAAAGTAGACCTGAAAAGAGACCAAGGGATCTGGCTGTCGTCTGGTTTGTCCTTCTCTTATCATCACCAGCTGGCCTCCAAAAGGGGTTTTATGACTCTTGGGACGATCAAGCGAACCTTCCCCCGGATAGACAAGCACGACTTTCACACGCTTTACGGAGTATACATGAGACCATTGCTCAAGCATGTCAATCAAGTCGTCTACACCGGTTCGAAGAAAGACATACTCGCCATTGAACGTGTCCAGCGAGTAGCCACCAAAATGGTCACTGGCTTACGGCATCTGTCCCTCGAGTCTCGCTTCAAAATTCTTGATCTTCATCCACTTGCGTTTCGAAGACTCCACGGCGACCGAATTCTTACACACTTTCTATTTAACACAGGACTCGTGCAACAATTCTTCACCCTAGTAAGTGATAACAGTCGATGAGGTCACGACAAGAAGCTCTATAAGCTTTAACCTCGGACCTTCCTAAGACAACAGTTCTTCTCTTAAAAAGTTATCGACTACTGGAACGACCTCCCACTAAATATTGTTAGCTGCTCTTCTGAGGACCGTCTCAAAGTGTTGTTGGATTCTCACCTACTTAATAAACCGTTGAACTAGTAATTTATCTTTTTCTGCTAGAATACTATTTTACTCTGTTCTTGGTACTTTCTGTAACCCGCAAGAGCGGTGCTACACACTGTTTTCAGTTACTGTTTTTCAGGTCGACAAGAAAACACCGGACAGCGAAACGAACAAACTGAATGGATCCGGGTGTTGTATAACAGGCAGTTTTTTGTGAGTAGTACACTACTCAAAAGTAGTGTATTACCCACAAGCGACATTCAGGGACAGAAGGACATGCCCCGAACAAGACGGACAAGAAAAGACTATCGGAACAGTGTATACATGTTGTGTGAGAACTTTCACCAAGGCAAATGACAACGTATTGTCACCCAATGTATGTGAATGCATGTCTGTCGTGCAGACGAATGCACGCGTTTGTGGTTTAGATTTTGACATGACCTGTACGGAAGTTTGCGCAACAAACCAACTCGCTGGCCAAGCGTCTTTTGTGGACACAACACGGGTAGATTGGGCCTCCGGCCTCGAAACCATGTATGAATCGCCGAATAATTGCTGGAACCTCCGGAGTCGTGAGCCGTGCGTTTTCTCCGCGTTCCGTGTCGCCCAAGTACCGGTTCTGGGAGACTTACAGGCCAACGGAAGCAACCGTCTATTTTAACAAAAACCTCTTGGGGGCAGCAGCACGGATCAAATCTATTGGATGTCTCGTTCAGTGTAGTGGAATGTCTAAACCAGCGCAACTTCACGGACCATTGTCTATCATTTCCTTTCGTATTCATCATACGTTGGCTCCGGATTCACACTTAAGTATTTCGGTGGTGTTTAGATTCACTAGTTAAAATTGTGAACCCGAATTTTTCACATTCGCTTGTTTGCACATACACGTCTTTTTAATTCTGCTATCTATAAGCTCAGAACTCCTAATATTTTGCGATGATTTCTGATTTTGACGCTAGTTTATTTTCCGAGAACTCCATTTACCTCAAAATATCTGCGTTTCGTATTTTGAGCCCCCGCGTTTGGTTCAGTCAGGTGGAGCATTGTTTCGATTCCGTGAGATTACTCCGCAATCCACCATGTTTCTCACGTAACCACGCAGTTCCTATATATATCGCTTCCGAAGTAATTGATATTCTTGATCCCATGCTAACAAAATTCCCATACGAAAAACCCAACGCTGCTTTTTTAAATCGTATCGTGGCATCAGATGAGGTCAAGCTCCAACAACTATTCCTCGGTGTCCAGTTGGGTAATTGTATCCCCTCTCAGTTGTTCCGCCACGTTATATCCCTGGTAAGTGATGACAGTATAGTTGATTCAACCCTCAGGCAGCTGTGGACCATATGCCTTCCGCCCAATACCCGAGTAATTTTGTCGGTAGAGGACCCGGACACTCCATTAGAAAAGTTGACAGGGAAGGCGGAGGAGGTTCAAGAGTGTTTCATCAAGAGCTCCATCAACCATGTTTGTGACCATTCTCCACATGCATTTACACAACAAGAAACACTTGATAACCTTCGATGTCAAGTGTCTTAGCTAACCTTCACTGGGAATTAGCTGGCTGGACGCCTCATGAATGGCCGTATATTTTCGCGCACCCGACCCCGTTCTTGCTCGTGACCTCCCACAGTTAAGTCCCAAACCTCTGGCATTTGTTATCTCCACAGACGTTTTGGTGACAACGCCCGCGAATGCACACACCCGCATGCATATAACAGTCAGCACACTAGGGGCAGCACCAATCATGGAAACGACCTGGCCAGCCAGTAATGGCGACAGCTGCCGCTGGCTACCTCAACAGTCGTCTGTTTTATGTCTAGGATAACTTCACCGGACTTCGTTTCTTTATTGACACCGATGCAGTGCTCAGCGTTATACCCCCAGCTTAAATCAAACGCGACCTCAAACCTGCGGAGTACACCCTTCAGGCGACCAACAATTCCAGAATCGTGATCTACGGTAAACATCTCTTGATGGTCGACCTTGGACTGCGTCGAAGTTTCCCTTGGATTTTCATCATCGCCGAAGTTCAGGACCTAATTATCGGTATCGATTTTCTCACCAAGTACGGTTTGGCTGTTGACCTCAGCCGCTGGAATCTCCTAGACAGCACCACCACTTTGTGTGTTCAAGGTAAAACCACCGCCACCAGGTCAATCGGACTTCGAACGGCTTTACCGGGAGCTATCCAGTATACAGTTCTGTTGAAACGACCCCCAGGAATCTGTCAACCTACACCTAGTACCACAACGCCGAAACATGATGTTCCCCTCAAATCTTCACTAAGGGACCGCCCAAATTCGCACGGCCGCGTCGGGTGCCTCCGGAAAAGCTGAGCATCGCCAAAGCAGAATTTGCGGGAATGCTACGTCTAGGAATCATCCGTACACCAAACGGCCCATGATCATCGCCTTTGCACATGGTCCCCGAGAAGACTGCGGAGGACTGGAGACCATTTGGTGATCACCAAACACTGGACAACGCCGCTGTGCCGGACCGTTACCTGATTTTTCATACCCACGAATTTTTTACTGGCCTTCCTGGAGAGATCTTTTCCAAGGTATAACTGGTCAAATTATATCATCACATTCCTGTGGCTCCCGACGACATCGCCAAAACAACCATCACAACCCCGTTTGGCCTATCCTAATTTGTTCCCATAATTCTTGGCTTTGGAAACGCCGCCCAAACATTTTCAACGCCTAATAGACCAAACTGTACACAGACTAGACTTTGTGTTTGACCACACTGACGAGTTACTGGTTGCCAGCAACACTGCACCAGAACAGCTGTCTCACCTGAAGCATGTCTCCCGAACATCTAAATCACCATGGCGTAACCATCAACACAACCAAATGCGCCCTGGACGCTTCCGCTATTGACCTTCTCGGTCATCGCGTCGGCAAAGACGACGTCAAGCCATTGCTACAGGAGACCAACGCAATTTAGGATTACTCCTCGTCTCAGTCCATCAAGAGCCTCCGTCGATCTTTGAGATGGTCAATTATTATTGTCGGTTTATCCCCAGTTGCTCTGACATGCCGAAATCACTGAATAACTTGCTGCAAAACGACCTCAAAAGGTTCGTTCTCACTCCAAAGGCCACCGCTGTTTTCACATCCGTCAAACAGACCCTGACGGACACCACATTCCTTCGCTATTTGAGCTCTGACGAACACGCACGGTTGGTTCCGAAGACCGACCCACCTCAGTCTGTTGTCCGCGCCGTTTAGCAGCAGGTCATCGGCAATGAAATCTGACCATTATCTTTTATCTCCCGAAAGCTAAATCTTGCTTAAGCGAGGTACAGTACCTTCGGTAGAAAACTGCTGGCTATCTACCTTGCCGTTAAGCACTTCCGACGTGTGTTAGAAAGACAACGTTTCATCATGGTTACTGACCAAAAGCCACTAGCGCGCGCTCTCAGCACTTCTGCACACAGGCACTCCCTGAGAAAAACCCACAAATCAGACTTTCTCTTTCAGTTAACGGCGGACATCCGCTACATCGACGATCCAAGCAGTCCTGTTACGGACGCTCTGCTTCGCGTGCATATCCATCATCTATACGCATCTTCTATCGACCTCGAGGCCATAGCGGCGGAATTTAATCAGCTGCTCTCCCAATCATCACTAAAATTCATTCAGATGTCACTAGCACACCGCGACTCTGAAATTCATTGCAGCATTCCAATCGATGAACCCCGACTCTACGTCCCTTTTAAATACCGGCTAAACATTTTCAGTTGCTTTCACTCTACACTCATCCCAGCATCCGCCCCACCGTCAAACTTTTTGCCGACCGTTTGGTCTGGTCGAACATGTGCCGACCATGTGCCGAACATGGATGGGCCAAACATGGCCTGTTCTGTCAGCGGAGAGAGGTTTACCGACGTATCAAAACCACACCTGGCACATTCAGTGAGCCGGACGCTCGTTTCAAAGACGTTCAGATTGACACAGTAGGCCGACTTCGAATCTCGAACGGATTTGCCCAAAAGAATACTAATCATGATATATGGAAAGCACGCTGGATTGTGCGCGATCACTGCAGATAAGTACGGGCGACACAAGGCGAACATTTATACAGAAGCACAAACGTGAAGCTTGCCACTAAAAAAGACACGGTCGAAAAGAAAACGATCGTAGCTTAGTAAAATATGAGGTATGCAACAGGAAAAAAGATAATTTGCTCGCTTCACAGATTTATCCCGGAAAATGGGATATTACAATAATTTACCGCTTACGTGGATGTGTGTGGGTCGACAATCCAGATACTTCAAGGTAACTTGGGGGATAGCGTTCTGTAGTGGGAAAACGAAATCAAAACGACAGCATACACTCAACGCCGTGCCAATTGGTTAAACACTGCAATAATCCCGCGAAAGAGACCAATCGGTATGTGTACTTTAACTGTCTGATCTGTTTGTCAGGTGTCACGTGTTTCGTGAACGTTCCTACCCGAATCACGCCTCTCGTCTTCTCGCTTGCCTGTTATATTTGGCGACCCTGCCAGAATGCCGAAACATTCTCCAGTTGAAGAGAACTTGCCGTCGGGATCAACCGCAGGTATTCTACACAGAATCTGTGACCTTTATACAGTGCTGGCAACCTCAATTGTGCGCCCAGGAGCCATCATGTTGGAGACTACGGAGACGTTTACGGCACTTGAGAAGTTTCATCTGGGCAGAGACTTCACGAGCTAAGAGATTCAGGCGCACCGGTGTGTGAACGCATTCGAAACCGCCCGTCAACCAGATGCACTATTGAATTTCTTGGCGGAAGAAGCACTCACAATTGCGCTGAAAGAAGTCGTGAAAACTGGACTAAAATACTAAACATATTAAACGTGTGAGGAATACGCTGACGCCTGGGGTTCTCTTGCTGGACTAAAGAAGTAAATTCCACGAACGCCGCCAGCGTCACGGCGAGGACATCCAGACGTTTGCACGACACATGAAACGCTTAGCCCCCCAAGGGTTTCCTTCGGAGCCTGTCAAGGAACGGGCTAAACGAGTTCTGGAACGGTAGGTGGGAGGAGTGACGTCCAGGAAGGTTTGCGAACAGTTCTTGAGGGAGCCACCCACAGAACTAGAACAAGCTATTGAAGTCGGGCGGCGTATCGAAGTGATCGCAATAGGCCTGGAGTGGGACCTTGGCCCCCAACATGTGGTGAATCCTCCTGGTCAACAAACAAGGGTGAACCACCAATGCGTACCTCGATTCGAGGACGGAGTCAGACGAGTTGGACAGGAGGCGACGGCCATTGCTGTTACCATTTCGGTCGGTTTGCGCAACCTTGCGGTCAAAACAACAGAAGAACCTCAGGGGAGTCAACGTTTATATTTCATCCACTGACTTCTAACGAGTTCGACCGAAACGACACAAACATTGACCAGTTGATTCATTTGACGATTGCAGTGTCACAAAACCGCAGATTTCCCGTAGCTCCGATCACCATAAACGGACAGTGTGTGTCCTGTCTCAGAGATACGGGGCGTCCTTCAGCCTGGTAGAATCAAAAGCAGCGACTCACCTAGCGGGACGCAGGTGGCACCGTTCACCTAACAAGTTACTGGCAATGAATGGGACACCCCTCACTGTTCGGGGACAAGCCGAGGTTGATTTGAACACGGCCGAGATGCACCTCAGACACCAGGTGATGGTCGTCGATCAATCACCGTGGGACATGATTCTTGGAGTAGATGTCATGCAGAGACTTGACTGTCAAATAGACTTGGCACAGAGAAAACTCTTTGTTAGTCAACCGACGACATGGCGACGAGGGCTGGTAGTAGGGACAGAGGGATCACAGACGAATGGAGTGTTCACTGTAGCCCACCACGCAGACAACAACGAATCACAAATATCTGAGGTGTCACAGGGCTCCAATACACGAGCCGGGGAAAAGGACGAACTACTTAAGGACGGTGTAACAGATCTGGCCAAAAGGTATGTGGATGTGTTCGCGTGAAGTTCGGCAGTGCCAGGCAAAACAGACGTGATAAAACATCAGATCAATGCAGAAACTTGCAGGCCCATACGAGCTTCACTAAGGCGAATGCCAGCCCACTATCAACCAAAACTACGGGAGATGATAACGCAAATGTTGGAAAATGACATCATTCAGCCTGTGAATTCACCTTGAGCAGCGTTAATAGTAATAGTAAAAAACACGGAAAATTGCGCCTTTTTGTGTCGATAAACGGCTCCTAAATAGTGCCACCAAGCGGGACTTGTTCCTTCTCCAACGTGCAAATGACGTACTTAAAGCGCTAGGTGGTGTCTGCTGGTTGAGTACACTCGACCTTGCATCTAGTTACTGTCAAGTGAAGGTCGACAAGACACAGACATGAAAGTCTTCACTCTACTGTCTGGGCTGTACTAATTTCAGACAATGCCATTCGGTCTAGTGAACGCCCCGGCGACATTCCTCGTCTACTGCAATCAGTAGTTCGTGACCTCATATCCCAGAGGTGTTTAATACTTCTAGATGGTGTCATCGTTCAAGACAAACCACCCCAAGAGCACCTGGCCAATTTAAGATCCATACTGGACCATCTCCGACAAGTTGGCCCCAAGCTAAACCCGACTATATGCAGACTGATGCAACAGAAGGTCAGCTTTTTGGGACGAATCATATCTAGGGGTGGCATCCAAACAGATCACACCAAGACGACTCATATGGAGCAGTGGCTGACACCACTGACTTTTGGTGAAGTAAAAAGTTTTCTGGGGCTGGTCTCGTACTGTCGGCGATTTGTCCGCGACTTCTCACGGACCCCAAGATCTTTGAATGCCCTGCTGGAGAACGATTGCGAGTTTAAGTGGACGAAGACGCACCAATAGATTTTTGATCAACTGCAGAAGGCGTTGTGTTTATCTTCATTACCAGCTTCCCCGGACTTCTCCAGGTAGGCTGGCGAGTCTATATGAGCTTCTGATGCGAGCGACCGTGGTCTCAGAGCAGTGTTGTCTCAAAAAGACGAGACAAGAAAGGAACATGTGACTGCTTACGGAAAATAACTACTGCACCACGAGAAAGTAGATCCCAAAACTAGTGTTCTTTTTGAAACAATATCGCTACTAACTGCTTGAAAAGCATGTCACTGTACGGACCGACCATCAATCGTTAAAGTAGTTAAGGGATTTCCGCGGCCCAGAAGGCGAGATTGCCCATTGGCAAGAGTATCTACAAGGGTACATTTTCGACTGCTACCACCGACTAGGAAGACCGCAGGGAATTCTGACGCATTGTCTCGAAGACAATCCCGAGATACGCGAATCCTCCATCATGCACTACGCAACACGTGGTGCTGGTTAGTCTACAGAACCGAACAGACGGATAGGGTGATTTGCAGAAGGATGATCTCAAAATGGCGTTGATTTTTGGGGGAATATCATCGAGTGGAAAGAGACCGACGGGTAAAGAACTGACAGGTTGCATTTAGGAGACTCAACGCCGGTGGACCCTATGGAAACAACTAGTGATAGTAGAAGTCATCCTGTACATGGAGCATGAAGCCAACGTAAATTAGACGCGTTATCGTTCCTCAAGCAAAAGTTACCAGAGTGCTAGAGGACTTCCACCGAGAATTAGAATATGTTGGTCAAAATAAATTGGACGAAGCAGCGCGAGTGAGGTTCTGGTGGTCCCACCAGTGGAGAGATGTCGCAAATTTCTTTCGCAGCTGTTGCTTTTATTCGACGTTCAAAAACCCAAGCCCAGACTACAGGGCACCTTTACACCTAACAGAGACCGGATACGCAAATGAGATCGTTGGCGTTGACCTAACGGGACCACCACCAGAGACATGCCAAGAAGAAAGATATACTCTTGTAATAATAGATCACTCCACAAAATGGAAGGAATTTGTGCATTTGTCAGCGACTGATGCTCCATCGGTTGCCAAGACCATTTTCAGCAGTTGGATCTAAAACTGGGGCGCTCCTGAACAACGGCACTCTGAGGAAGCACCAATTTCGAAAGCGCTACCATGCAGGAGCTGTATAAGCTCATGGGAATAGAAGAAACACAGACGACTTCTTACTATCCGGATGGAAACGGACTGGTCGAGCACACCAACCGCACGCTGAACGGACTGATGAAGGGATTCGTGGGTGAAGTGCGGCAATGGAATGAGACTCTCACACATTGTTTGCTGGCGTATCGGAGCACGGTCCAATCATCCACCAAACAAACAACGATCTTTATGTAGACTAGTCGGAGCTTCGACTGCCATCAGATTTACAAACATCGTGTGTAAATTTGTTGATACACGAACTGAGAAAATTCGTTCTCATCGTTTGCATTCCCCATTTTTCCTACGAATCTGACACTTGTTCCCACTGTCTCACCCACCCCATTTCGTTTTATTGAACTAATGTGTCATTAACTGTCCGCGGCGCGAGTGGCCATTCTTGTCCTGGTATGCTGGCGTGTCGGTTCACCTTTGACCTTGTTGGTCCTGTTGAGAAGCTATTGATTTTGCTGGACGAGACTATCGTCGCGAACGATTGGGGTTTGCCTTTTGTGACTATTGATGCATCTCGTTGATAGTACCGTAAAAATTGTTAGATCCAGTCTTGTTCTCATTTTGGGGATCCGTTTTTTGGGCTACGCGTAACTCAACGATCAGACATGAATCATTACACCGCATGTCAGAAGAATACCCATGTTAACCTCCAAGTAAGTCATAGCTCTGCTGGACTGAGTTTTTGGAGTCATCAACTAGTTCGCCGTCATTTGAACGCAGCCCAACGAAGACAAAAAGAATGCAGCGACAAAAGAACACACGGAACCTCCTGTTGATCGGAGCGAAATCTACCTGCATACAGACATCCCATCACTCGAAATACCCTCTAGACTTCATCGTGCACGGAATACTCTTTTGCGGCTGCACGGTTACTCAGCGATACACTATGTTACGTTAGAAGCTCAGATAAAAGCCAGAAGCGTATGGTCGTACACTTTAATCGATTAAAACCTGCTGAGACACCAGGAGAAGCAGAGATACCAGAAGAGGCACCAGAGATAAGAGCGGAACTTTAGATTTTGAACTACGTACCCGTGTCACCGGGATGGTACTTTATTAGCGTAGGTGTAGTGTAGTGAAAAATCGAAATCAAAACAACAGCATACTGTCAACGCCGTGCCAATTGACCAAATACTGGAAGAATACTGCAAAAGAGACCAATCAGTATGTGTACTTTCACTGTCTGATCTGTTTGTCAGGTGTCACGTGTTTCGTGAACGTTCCTACCCGAATCACGCCTCACGTCTTCTCGCTCGCCTGTTACTGTCCAAATGTTTCGCCACTACGCGATATAATTAACCTCACGAAAATGTTCGAATTCGGCTTTGGCGAGGCAGGACGGACTATTCAAGAATCCAGCAAACGATTGACCAGACTGCAGCGCAAGATTTCGTCGATTACTGGAAACCGTCAAAAAGTTGAAATTCTCAAGAACTGTTTGGCGAAGACGAAGTTTCGTGTTTTCATCCGTTGCAGAAAAATTCTTCTCATAGTAGGTATTCATGGGATCAGCAGAGAGAACGCCATTTCACACGTCAAATTGGTAAATATGGGATGATTACATTCACTATGATAAACAATGTGTATGCGAAATTTTTATCATAGAGTTCATGCGGTACAATTATTCTTGCTATGGTTATTGAAGTATATAATCTCGTCAATTGGTTGTTGTGGCATGTTGCCATGCACTCAGGACAAATTCAGGCAAACGAGGTATTGAGTCGACGATTTGTGAGGTCCCTTGGAAATATGGGTGTGATTCATAGAGCTCACGTGACATTATTCTGCTGAATTTAATAAGTGCCAATTCCACATTTCCTAGCAATAGAAAAATTTTGAGCTGCAAATGGTTTAGTGCGCACGTGGTGAGCCAGATGAGACATGACTATGAGGGAAAATGATGGGACAAATCGTTTCAAACAGACTGTTTCTGAGGGGAGTTGGACGTCAGTATGCAAAAGAGACTGTCGGAGTTTCAAGAGATGTCAAAAGTAACGAGTAATCAAACGCAAAGCTAGCATATCACTGCCACGGCCGGGAGTTGAAGTCCGGCCACGCACTCACGGGGCAACCGTCTTGACCACTGCGCCACTGTTCTCAAGCTAGGCACGACCAAATTACCGAATCTGAGCGCTCAACCACTCTCGCTTGCGAACAATGATCAGGTTGCCCAATCGTCTTGAGAGGAGACCCAGTTATTGTCCTGTTAACTCCAGAAAATAACCCCGAGATTAGGACTTTCGGGACAGATTGAGATCACGGGTCTCATTAAACCTGACAGCGAATTGTGTTAAATCAGTGCAAGAATCGAAATATGCGTTCTAGTAGCTGGATATTTATGTACATATATATATCTTGAAATGGGCAGAGGGCAGAAGATCATACGTAAATATATATAACGACATCGAACGTAAGAAGTGTTGCCTTTTCGTGATGCAAAGTGGAATGATGTTTGGACTAACAACCACCCAAACCACATCTGTTCGTAGACCTACACTTCACTGAAGAGTGATTGGCTTTAAGGTATAACTCGCATAACTTTTTCTTTGATACCGTCAACTACCGTTCTGCTATGCTCATAACTTAGAATCGTGAACATCGATCCACGTAGTGATTGACGTCACATTCTAAGCAAGATAAGACGTAACCCCGCCCTGGTTCATCCGTCACGTTAGTGGCTAGTGACGCAATACGGTGTCCACGGGCCTCAGATCGTTCGTTGTTATAAAACCCATCGCGTCTTCGGTCTGATTATCTCGTTTACATGAACTTCGCAGCAGCTACCTCTGCGCAATCACACAAGAACTCGAACAAGTCACTGAAATTGGGTTCTCCAGGTGTTCGAAGCATGCCAGAAGCTTTCTTGAACCATTCGAACTGTAAAGCATGAGGCAGTCGTTTAACTATCGCTGCCACGGTTACGGAAGCATTCAGATCTGCCTTGTACTGCATCTGCTGCAGTGTATTTAAGCAGATTTTCATCTGTATTACCAGCTTGTTTGATGCATTTCTACCATTCGTTCTCACGGTCGGTCCACCAACTAGCCGGCTGATGTGGGCCCAAGCTATTAAGTGAAGGCGACCGAACCTCGTCCTAAGTGTCCCCATCGCATCTCGAAAACCTTCCTCAGGTTCCCATATGACCGTCACAATAACGAATCAGATAAGATGAACGGGCTTCCGGATTTTGCACGTTGTTCAAAACACTGAACTGAAAACTACCAATAAACAACCAGCATCTCATCGGATCCCAATTGCATCTAACTATGTCCCGTTTGGGAATGTTCGACAAGGAATTAATGATCTTTCCAAGCTCAATCGCTTTCTGACGGCTCTTCGACGACTTGTCGACAACTTTCGCGCATGCATTCGGCAGGACTCGGTCTCTCAAACCGTCATGATGCATTCCACCACCGTACCACTCAGCCACCCATCCGACACTCACGGGTCTTCTAACAGGAGCACTGGACGATGTACGGGCAGCATCATTGAAAACATAAGAGTCAGGGTTTTCACTTTGTTTTTCTGCACAAATTATACGGCAGTCGCCATCACGCTTATAAATCCCCAGACCTTTGTCAGCTGGATGCTGTATCGTGGACTTTGAAATCAATTTTTCAAATACCCTTATGCACAATCCAGCTACAGCCAGTTTCTCGGTTAACATGATCTTGTCACCACCATCTTGCATATCACCGATAGAACATTCGTCGTTGTTTTCGTTCATTATATGTAAGCAACTTGTCATGCTTACTGTGAGGTCAATGGCGCGGTGGTCAACACGGTTGCCTCATGAGTGCTTGGTCGGAGTTCAGTTTCCGGCCGTGGTAAGGATATGCGCTACTGATGAGATCCAATGGGGACGGAACTCGATTCTAGTGTGTGTTTTCGAAAGAGACTGGCTGAAATGTCTATCTGGATGCGAAGGCGGCGATCGAGTCTCAGTGATGTTCTCTTAGAAATCAGTAAGCGGTTCATGTCCGAATGTGGCGTACTTTACCTCTGCTGGTTGTAGGCGCCAGGCAATAGAACCAAGGATTACAGCTTATTATTCAGGGATTGTTTCGTGACTGCGCCGTCGAAAGCGCTCGACGGATCAGCGGTGAAAACAAAACAGGCGTTTGGATCACAGCTAGAGAAGCATGGTTTAGTGGCGCGACGTGAGGATTACTTTGCGACTGGGGAAGCAACTTTCGCTTCGGATGGTAGTTCAGTGGACTTGAGTTTTGAGTGAACCAGATCAGTCAGAAGTTTCAAATGGTTCACCAATGAGAAGTGAACCACAGAGGGATCTTTGGGGTCGAGTCATCGCAGTGAGAATTGAGAATGTTGAAACAGATTCAGCGTTGTATAGCAGAGGCGTGATCCTGGTTTGATCGATGTGACGTCATGGGGAATTCAGCGAGTTATCTCCGAAGGCACAGTTATTGTCATTGATTTCAACACCATATTGTAACAAAAGGCCCAAAACGGCACGAAGATGTGGCAAGTGTTCCTCGTTCGAGATGCTAGCGATCAAGACGTCAGCAATGTAGACGTATACTCAAGGGGGTCCACGCACCACTTCGTGCTGAATCGTTGAAATGTTCAAGCCACAACGAATTTGAAGATGATACTTAGCAAGTACCACAACGCTTCAAAGAAAAGTTGATTTTCATGCGGATTGAAATATTTTCCTGCAAGGTTATGGATAACTAGATACTTGGCGCGTGGTTCGATAAAGGCCAGTTGTTATAGCGTGCTATTGCATATCCCGTGTTTACCATTTGATCAATGAAATTTACGAGCTATTTGTTGTAGTTTGTCATATTTACTTGTTTTTAGAACTTTTGCATATGACCCACTGATAAAAGTTGAATATCATGTAGAAATGCCCGTTAAATCAACCAATATCCAGAAATTGCCAATAGTCAAGCGATCATCTCTGCGCAAAAAGAGCATGTTGACGGTGAAGAAACGTGTGGAATCGTTAAAGTATTCAGTCCACACCTGCCCCAACACCGCTATCGCGGAGGAGATCGAGGCCGCTGTTAAAACGGCAGTCTCAACAGCAAATCTCAGCACATCGAACGAAAGAAACAAAACTAAACCATGTTCAGTGTTCATTATAAGTGAATAAATAAATGCTATATATTTCTCAACACGTGTGTGAGAAGCACGCTTGATTATGCGCGATCACTGCAGATATTTACAAACCACACAAAAACGAATAATTGAACAGTAGCACAAACGTGAAGTCTGTTGCAAGAATTACGTGGTCGAAGAGAAAACGACTGTAGTTTATGGAACTTTCACGCACGCAACAGAGAAATAGTTAGTTTGCTTATTTCACCGATTCAGTCTCAAAAAATGGGATGTTACACTAATCCATTGTTTACAAGGTTGTGGGATGGGCGATTTCTCAAATATTTCAAGATCAATCTGGGAGGGTGTCCAACAGCACCTTTGGAATTTTTTGCTGTTGGGGAATGAAACTGGCGTCCGGAAATTGTCAAGATAGATCGGCTTTGGCGAGGCATGGCGGAAAATCCCAAAATCATGCGGACGAATTAGCAGATTCCAACGCAGCATTTCGTCGATTGCTCGAAAACATCACAAAGTTGAGCATCTCCTGAACCGTTCAGCTTAGACGAAGTTCCGTGCGCCCATCCGTCGCAGAAACATTTCCTCGCTCAATGGATAATATAAGAATCGGGAGGGAGAATGTAATTCCACACGTTAGATGGGAAAATATGGGATTATAACATTTGCTATGACAGGCAATGTGTATGGGGAATTTTTGACAAAGAACTTGTTCGATATTATTATTTTTGCTATGAATACTGGAACATATAACCCTATCTATTGTTTGTTGTGGTATTTTAATATGCACTCGAGATTTATTCGGGTAAACGGATAATTGAGTCGACGGTTTGGAGGGCCCCATGAAATGTGCGTGACAACTAACGTTCACATGACACCGTTCTGTTGGACTCATTATTAAGCGCCGAGTTCAGATTTCATAGCAATTTGGGCATTGCATATAGATGAGTAAACACGTGTCATTAGAATAATGTTGGGTGTCAAAGTGTTTGGTGAGCGCGCAGTTGGCCAAGTGTTAAATGATCTTGTGAGTAAGCCGTATAACAAACCGTTTCAAGCGTTTCAATGTATTCGTAGATCAGGCTAAAAAATAAGTGAATAAGAGCCTGGAATAGCAAAACTACACAGTAGAAACGGAGAGCTTGCCAAAAGTTTGCACAAATTAGATCCTCTTTTGTGTAGTATAAATGCCTAAGGTAACATCCGCCATCAGCCACCCCTAGTCAGAAAGACCTCGAGGCCGTCGGAACACTTATTGTTAGAGTAGCTACGGAATTGCACAAGCGGTTACGCTGTGCAAGCAAAGTAGTGGTGTTTAACGTACTTGAAAGAATACCTCTGATATCGGTGAAAAGAATCCCAATCAAAGCCAGTAAGATGGAAGAACGTGAGTGCTACTGTTTCAGACTTCGCAGGAAAGTACGGCAGAAACACTGTCCATTGTTGCTACAATTCACAAGTAAACTTGTAGCGAACGAATTTGTCAGAAGACAAGAGGAAATCAGGCGTCGCACAAGTTTTGAGCTAATAAGAGTGTTTGGTGACAAGACGCCGCTCCAAAGGGAAATATTGCGAGCCAATAGTTCCCGAGAAAAGGACACAGTGAACAATCCCATTGATTCGACCGTAGATCCCGAGTGCTCCACGAGTTCTCTAGACCCACAAGTTACGGCTGGAAACGCCGTTGCCTCGCCGATCCAGGCAAACACTGGAGAGCAAGCCACGTCTAAGTTTGATAACACTAGGCACGTTCAAGTTCCCGCAACGAAACCCACGGTTATTGCTAAAACACATTGCTTAGTCCTAAAGGTCTCCCTGTGTCAACCAAGGCATTGACTAGAGAAAGTCCACAATTACTCAGAACACTGGAAGAAGCAGCTTAAATGCCTCTGATGATGACGCGGCTGCGCTCGCAGGGCCATCCACTTCTTATCAGAGGAATTTCTCTCCGTTATATTGAGTAATCGGAAATACCAACAGCAAATCCAAAACACTTGAACAATGCTCAAAATCATCAGTAAGGCCTGTAAGTTACTTACTAGAGAACATTATTTCGGATTTGCAACATAATAAAAGACCACAGGAACTTTACAGGCGTCATGAATCTGGTTTCAAGAACCACATTCTGAGAAACAACGCTTCGCAGGTAAAACTGCACAATTTGCCTACCACTGCTTCCAGGTAAAACTATTACTACACTAGGGGTCACGGCTACCATCCATTATCCGATACCCTGCTAGCACCAATTAGGGATTCAAGTAGGGGTGAATTAGGGCTGTTTAGGGGTAGTTTAGGGTTGTTTCATTTCGACCAATAGTACGTCGATGGATGGAAATATATCCAATCCCCTGCGCCTCATTAATCAGGTTATTTGTATAATATATGAAGTACATAACACAAAGGAATGACATTCATATCCAGGAAATGTTCGTTGTACGGATAAACTCGCTCATTGTTTATCCGAACTCGAAACGCTCCGATTATTCAGGCGTGCCGCGTTCGAGTTTACGCCTAGCTGATTATCTGTGTTTCTTTTGAGGTTTGCGGAGGTTGATATTATGTCTTAGCAGCATCACGATGACGGTGAAGTAAGAGATATTGTTTCATTCATTATAGCAATAGTGGTTTTCGGAAACGTTAGCCAGACTTTTCACCATTTATCGGAATGTGCAGGGCTCGCATGCCCAGCTCAACTTAATATATCAGAGTCGTTGGAGAATGCAGACGTTTGTGAACGCTCTCCGAAGTCTATGGCGTCCGTACCGGAACGCATATCACAACCGCTTTGTGAAGGCAAGTTAAATTTTCCAAATGCAAACGACTGATTTCAGATGTACCAGACAGCTCAGCAGAAACTGGTGTGCAGGATCCGGAAGCTGATCTTCTTAAGACTAGCGTTTTCGATCGCCTTCGAGACTGGGCAATTTCCATCAACACTCCTAGAGTGCATGTGACACTACCTTTGCCTATCTTGAAGGAAACGTTTATTAGAAAGATCTGCTGCTGCTCCTGTCGAAGTCGTTCATTCTGATGTTGGTACACTCATCAGTTGTCCTACTGAACCCGGATGCGCAATGTAAATGAAGGGTTACGTTTTGTTTACAACCACTTCCTCGAACAATGTGGCTCTTATTATTAATGTTCCCTGCATAGTTGTCGACATAGTTAACCCTAATTATGAAGATTGCACCGTGAATTACCGCCCCTTTACCACGCTCCTACTTCTCTTCACCCACAGTTTCTCCTCTCACTATTTGCGTGTGTACATTGTCAAAGATTTATCATCAGACATTTTGACAGCAAGTGCGTCTCGCATTAATGCCAAAGGTCTGCTCTTCCCGTTTCATTCACGTTATGTGTATATACCCATTTTACACTCCTGTAAATAACGTTATTTGTAAATAAATACAGTTCCCCTCGAAACTTACAGCATTTTGTTTCATCTATCACGTGTCACCCGCAACCGTTGATGAACTTCGACTTCAGATGTACAGCGTTGTCACTGTTCTGGGGGATGGTGAACCTTGCCGCGCAATGCTCAGTTCCACGTAGATAGAGGGCGGCCTAGCATTGTGGCCAAATTACCCCTCTCTTCAATTTACAACAGCTGTGTGGGACCATTGGGTTTCCCCGCCTGACTCCGCCAAGATATCAGTGAGAGTAATCAGCACAACAGGTAATGATTTCATGATTATGTCTTATGTTTCTGGACGACTACTTGCAAGCACGTCGTTATGCCAAGAAGGCAGAGGTCACACCCGATATGGATTCGTCCGATGAAACTGTGCGCATGGGAAAACGGAGTCAAAGGGCCAGGTGTTGCCGATGTGCCTTTAAATCCTATTGGTTAATAGCAAGCTTCCTACGAAGCTGCCGTCGCAGTCATCATCCAAGGACCCCGATAGCTGTTCAACCGTGCGTGCTACTGGTGCCACAACAGCACGGTATCCGGCGTTCGTCTTGGAGGTAGGTGGCTCTCCGGGAAAGCAGAAGTTCCACCAACTCGCGCCTTCCATCCAAGACGTTCCAGTCACCCTTTTTCGCAGTCCCGTTGCTTCCTCCCTGGGCAACCCCACACCCCACTGTCTCAACTCTCTTACTGCGGCGCCTGGTCCATTGGTTACTCCAATCCGGCCTCGTTCAGCCGTCCCCACTTCACCCTCCCGCTCACTTTTTGCCTCTTTCCCATTCAATTGTCCTCTTAATCCCACGTCACCGCAAAGGTTGCCACAGCCGTCCACAAGTTCATCCGTGACACTCTGGCAACATCTTCATCATTAAATGAAGCTACTGTTTCCTCACAACTATCGACGGTGATGCAAACGGTGCAAGAATTACTGAAGGATGTGGCCATTTTGAAGGAACGTCTCCAGCAACGTCGACTATTCCCGATTTGGACTTTCAGGGTCAGGCTGTTCGTGAAATCCAAGCACATGCTCTACCCGTGAACACTGCAGCTTCTTTCCGTGAGCTGGAAAAAAATATTCAGAGACGAACATTTCGAGGAATTGTGGTAAGTATACCAGTAATACTTTGAACATTGTTAGATGGACCATCTGAAATCCATAAGTGCTCCGTCTGCAAGGCTGCTGCTTCACCGTTGCATTGGATCTCAGCTAGCCGTGGAAGTGACTTACGCCGGAGGAAGATATAAAATCCCCTTCAAGGACTCCATCTTACGTCGTGTAATAGAAGGTTAGTGCAGTGGGAAAGTAATTCAATATACCTCGAACATAGAAGCAGTTCTATCCCAGGAGATGGACACAGAAACCGGGCGGAATGAACTTCAAAAGTGGATGCGGCATTGGTTTTATGACACCCGTGATCGTGGAGGGAAGTTTCGAATAAGAAGCCACCGAGAAGAGATGAAGTAATCATCGAACGAAATATAATTTTGATTTTCAACCGCGTTCAGTTGTGCATATCCTAGGTCTTAATCAATTGTTCTATCACTTGCTATAAGGACAGGTTTGGAACCAATAAGAGTGACGTGAATGGAATATTAATGAACCTCAACCTGTGAAACAACGTGTTGTCTGTCGGTTTTTCATGCGTTTAAACATGATTTTTATTTTCGAACGCGTTCATTTGTGCATATCCTAGGTCTTAATCAATTGTTTTATCACTTGCTACGTGAACAATTCAGTAAGCGATCCCTTTCATTGTTTATATGAATGTGGTTTACCATTGATGTGAGCAGTAGTTTGTTCATGTTTTGCTTTGCCATTTTTGGAAGCCGTTCTTTCAATGCATACCTTTCTTATTCTCCAGCAAACGAAACCTCGTGCAAGTCGATGATTTGTCTACGAGAACTTTACATTGTGTGTTTCTTTTCAGTCACTCCAACATATTTTCCCTGTTCATTCATATTATGTTTTAATTTCAGTGTTACATGGTAGGTTCCGGACGGATTACACGGTTTCGGGTTATATTGGGGGTTAACTCGGGATCAACAAGAAAGAATTTCGGTGAATCTAGGAGTGACAGTGTGTAGAGTTTAGGGGAAAATCGGGTTGATTTGGGGGTGAATTCAGGTATCTTAGGGTAGAATCGGGTTATTATAGAGTGAACTTAGAGTCAATCGGGGCGAATTCGGGTTAATTAATGGTACAATTGGGTTAATTTAGGGGTAATTTAGGGCACGGGGAATGGACCAATCAGGAATGTTCTACGCCACGCATATTACGGATTCTCCAGGGATTTTGTCCCAAATCCCTAACAAATCTCTAAGTGGTATCCGGATTGGTCCACTACACAAAATTAGGGACTTTCCCTAATTCACCCCTAATTGTGTTAGCAGGGTAGCTCCGTAGTAACTCGTCCTCCTACCCGAAATAGGAGTGCTACTAGGAACCAGATTCCCAATATTTATACCCCAACAATTACGTCACCACCTTATCATGTCAACAACACAAATGTATGCCATACCAGTCCCTTTTTAGTGTACCCCCCGATATTTCATCAACCGCCACCTGGTCCCCCTCCCCAAGTCCCACTCTACAATCCCTCCATAATGGCACTCTTTCAGCACTTCCTATCATGGAGCCAAACTTTTACGACATTCACTCGCATATGAGCAGAAACTCGGTACATTCTTTAGATCGGGTCTTTCCATTTGGTATTTCGCAACCTATTGCCCATCTGTCGTGAAGTTCTTCAGCAGTTTATATGCTGTATCTGACAAAGAATTTTGTAAGTTCATTACTAATAAACGCAAGATCGTTGGTTAGTAAGACGCACATCTTCATACCTTCGTCTTTTTATCGAATTCCCATATCACTCTCGTGACTGAAATGTGGAGCTCTCCTGACACCCCAGAGAGTCAGATGAGCATTGTAGGATATCACGTTTTGTAGGGCTCGTCTCACAGGACGAGGAGGTGGATGCATCATTTACCTAAAGAGGTAATTCTCCACAGTAACACTTGGTGAGTCCATACCTCATAAACTCGAGGATTCTCTGTGGTTAATGGTCTCTAGTGGTTCTCGCGACCTACCTATAGGATGTATCTACAGACTGCCTAATGCTGCTAGCAGCGATTTGACTTACCTTGTGAAGATAATAAATCATGTGTCAAACATGCCTTGCAAACGAATTTGACTTCAACATGCCAAATATCTCCTGGACCGAATTCTCTGCTCCAGCATGACAGGCCGAATTCCTTTCATGAATTCAGCTGAACGGTTTGAACCAACACGTCCTAACGCCCAACAGAAAGGGGCATATTTTGGATATTATATGTACCATAGTAATTTCGTCTATAGAGATATCTCCTCTGCAAAAACTCCCAGGAAGCGACCATAATGTCGTCAAATGTGCGTTTGATTTCAATATGGATACCGAACCGAGAGTTGTGTTCTACCGTCCGCTCAAATTCATTGATTGGAATGCCTTTTTCTCCCTAAAAAGATCTTCAAATTTTAATAACTTCTTTCGCACATCAGACCTAAGCATAGCAGCTGGGGAATTTATCAGACATCTAACGTTTTGTATCTACATTGTAGACCCCATAAAATCAGAACATGGCGGCTCGTATATACAAAGTAAAATCCTTACTGCGAAAGAGACTGACAGACTTAAAATGCTTAAGTCGAGGTACGGAAGAACACTAGACTTTTCCATGTAGACGCAAATGAGCAAAATGTTTGAACACATAGAACGTCAGACGCAACTCCGTCAAATAAACGAAGAGAAACTCGTGCTTAGTAGTGGGCACAGAGACACGAAACTACCGCAACTAATGAGACGGAGAAAATCCATGAGGGACTGGGTAAAAATCTCGATTCACCGATTATACAAACCCCGACACAACAGAAGATCTGACAAACGGCCAATCCAAATATCGCGTTAAAGATACAACATCAGGATTTGACGAAGGTCTTAGTGTTGTGCCTTCCGTTATTCGCCAGTTCATCTGTTCCGTATTCCACCAACCAACATACAGTTTATGATGTTGCGTGCGCTAATGAGACCAGCCAATGACAGGCTGTGATTTTTCTAATACTGTTGTACATCAATAAATTAGGCGTCTCAATTCATAAATAACAATCGCTTACTGCCACCAGTACCAGGTCTTTCCCTTATTATTGCGTGGGAGGTTCCAATTCAAGTACGATTCCTAGGGCTATTTGAAGTTCCTAATTCTGAGCATCACAGGGACCCTGCTATAAGAATTGTTACTCTCAAAGACCAAACGGTTGGCAATGACCCTGTAGCGATGTGCAAAAGCTTCAACTCACACTTCGCTGCTTCGTTCAGCAGAGAAAGCTCCTCATTACCTGCTTATATCGCGTCGAAAACAGATAAAGTTTTGAGTAATGTTCTAATCGATGTTCGAGGTGTCCGTTCACAGTTAGCTAGCATTAGCACCTCACTCCATCCTGGACCAGATGGTGTCCCACCAATGGTCGTCAAGCAAGCAGGTGAAGATATACCCATCCTCTTGCTCAATTTGTTCAACCTATCACTTTTATCCAGCACCTCCCCTCTTTACTGGGGAACGTCAATCATTATGCCTCGTCACAAGAGTGGTCCAAGGCAGGACGTTAGTAACTACCGTCCCATCAACCACACGTCAATCCGCCCGAGAATGTTTGAAAGGATAATGAAGTTGCACATAGTCGAGTTCTTGAGGACACAAAACCTCATAAACCCTTCACAGCACGGTTTCCTTAGCAAATGCTCTTGTGTGGTATGTCGGCTGAAATTTTTAAACTATAATTGATGTCCGTTGACGCAGGAAATGCGGTAATTATCATACTCTTGGACATGCAAAAGGCATTTGATCGTGTGCCTCATAAGCGCCTCTTGATCAAAATAGCATGCATGTAGCTGGATGTCGTCATACCTTGAAGGTCGCACTCAAACAGTCAAAATAGGAGAGCACTACTCAACACAAAATCCAGTGACTAGTGGGGTGGTCCAAGGAAGCGTTCTGGGTCCGTTGCCCTTCTTACTGTACAGAAATGACTTATGCGACGTTATTACATATGGCAAGCCCCTTCTGGTTGCCAACGATATCAAAATCGTTCACACATTCCGCAAGGGCAGTAATATCAATTTCCGTCTACAACATATACGACAGGACCTAGCGTCATTTCAGTTGTGGTGCAGAACATGGCTGATGTCGTTCTCAGCGAATAAATCGAACATCATCACTCATGGTTGCGAAATACCTCGTGGCCCCTTCTCACTAGATGGTTGTAATATTGACACAGCCACTTCGGTTAGAGATCTTGGAATACGGTACTCAAACTCCTTCAATTTCTCTGAACGAGTATGCTCCTAGGTTGCAAACACCGAAACAATGGGCTGTTTAAAAAGACGTTCAATCCATCAGCTGCGAAGATGACGCTCTACAAAACGTGTGCTCGGACTCAACTCAAGTGTTGCACTTTCATTTACTGTCATCCACGCAATTCCGATGGGTTTGTGTTAGAAAACATTCAACGATCTTTCACCGAAGGCTTTTAATGATATCCTTCTTCGCACAACTACAGATTGTGCTGTGAAAAACTTGGTATTGATCCACTTTGGCTGCGTAGGCTAAAGATTAACCTGACGCTGCTGCATAAACTCACACATTCGGATGTGATTACTGTAGGGTTTACCGTCTACTTACAACACAGACCTCCATATAGTCTAAGAAATGAGGGTTCCAACTTGCCAACCCATAAATCTCGGAATAATATACGTGCGAACTTCTTCCTCGTAAAGTATTCCTACATTTGGAATAAACTTCCAAATGAAGTCCGAGCCAGTACCAACATTCAACGTTTTAAAACNTGGAATAAACTTCCAAATGAAGTCCGAGCCAGTACCAACATTCAACGTTTTAAAACGGATTTGGACAGCTATCTTACGTTAACAAACACAATATCTATGTTCAAACTCTCTCTCAAACACAATGTCTATCATCAAACTCTCTGTATCACCTGATGACCTTTTTGAGTAGGTTCCGAGGAACATTCAGCCGTCAGATGCGCATTACGTGGGTAATCACTCCGCTGTCTAGCGACTTTGGCCATGTGAACGCGGCGGTTAATGATGAGTCCAGCAGAACGACGTCATGTAAGCTCCAGTTATCAGACGCTTAGTTCATGCAGCTCTCTAAACCGTCGACTCAATTCTCCGAGTACATAACATAATGCCACAACAAACAGTAGATAGGGTTATATATTCCAATAATCGTAGCAAAAAATAATAATATCGTATGAGTTCTTTTCCGAAAATTCCGCTAGAACATTGTTTGTCATTGTAAATTTTATAACCTCACATCTCTTCATCTAACGCATGGAATCACATTCTCCTTCCCGATCCCCAAATTATACACTGAGCGATAAGACTTTCCTACGACTGATGGGCACACGGAGCATTGTCTTAGCTGAACGGTTCGCAGATGTTGAACTCTTTGAGGTTTTTCGGGGAATCGACGAAATCCAACGTTGTAGAGCGTCAACTTGGCAGCTGATAGATTGAACGTCTTTTTGATACAGCCTATTGTTTTAGTGTTTGTTACCTAGGAGCATACTCGTTCAGAGAAATTGAAGGAGTTTGAGTACCGTATTCCTAGATCTCTAACCGAAGTGGCTGTATCAATATTACAACCATCTGTCTACAAGATATACGACAGGACCTAGCCTCCTTGCAGTTGTGGTGCAGAACATGGCTGATGTCGTTCTCAGCAGACAAATCGAACATCCTCACTTATGGTTGTAAAATACCCAATGGCACCATCTCACTAGATGGTTGTAATATTGACACAGCCACTTCGGTCAGAGATCTTGGNGGCTAACGTTTCCGAAAACCACTATTGCTATAATGAATGAAACAATATCTCTTACTTCACCGTCATCGTGATGCTGCTAAGACATAATATCAACCTCCGCAAACCTCAAAAGAAACACAGATAATCAGCTAGGCGTAAACTCGAACGCGGCACGCCTGAATAATCGGAGCGTTTCGAGTTCGGATAAACAATGAGCGAGTTTATCCGTACAACGAACATTTCCTGGATATGAATGTCATTCCTTTGTGTTATGTACTTCATATATTATACAAATAACCTGATTAATGAGGCGCAGGGGATTGGATATATTTCCATCCATCGACGTACTATTGGTCGAAATGAAACAACCCTAAACTACCCCTAAACAGCCCTAATTCACCCCTACTTGAATCCCTAATTGGTGCTAGCAGGGTATCGGATAATGGATGGTAGCCGTGACCCCTAGTGTAGTAATAGTTTTACCTGGAAGCAGTGGTAGGCAAATTGTGCAGTTTTACCTGCGAAGCGTTGTTTCTCAGAATGTGGTTCTTGAAACCAGATTCATGACGCCTGTAAAGTTCCTGTGGTCTTTTATTATGTTGCAAATCCGAAATAATGTTCTCTAGTAAGTAACTTACAGGCCTTACTGATGATTTTGAGCATTGTTCAAGTGTTTTGGATTTGCTGTTGGTATTTCCGATTACTCAATATAACGGAGAGAAATTCCTCTGATAAGAAGTGGATGGCCCTGCGAGCGCAGCCGCGTCATCATCAGAGGCATTTAAGCTGCTTCTTCCAGTGTTCTGAGTAATTGTGGACTTTCTCTAGTCAATGCCTTGGTTGACACAGGGAGACCTTTAGGACTAAGCAATGTGTTTTAGCAATAACCGTGGGTTTCGTTGCGGGAACTTGAACGTGCCTAGTGTTATCAAACTTAGACGTGGCTTGCTCTCCAGTGTTTGCCTGGATCGGCGAGGCAACGGCGTTTCCAGCCGTAACTTGTGGGTCTAGAGAACTCGTGGAGCACTCGGGATCTACGGTCGAATCAATGGGATTGTTCACTGTGTCCTTTTCTCGGGAACTATTGGCTCGCAATATTTCCCTTTGGAGCGGCGTCTTGTCACCAAACACTCTTATTAGCTCAAAACTTGTGCGACGCCTGATTTCCTCTTGTCTTCTGACAAATTCGTTCGCTACAAGTTTACTTGTGAATTGTAGCAACAATGGACAGTGTTTCTGCCGTACTTTCCTGCGAAGTCTGAAACAGTAGCACTCACGTTCTTCCATCTTACTGGCTTTGATTGGGATTCTTTTCACCGATATCAGAGGTATTCTTTCAAGTACGTTAAACACCACTACTTTGCTTGCACAGCGTAA
>QNGE01006489.1:0-15626 GCA_008508345.1 Paragonimus westermani
TTTCATATTATTACTGTCTCAACTCAACAACATACAATGCATTACAATAGTCGATGTGCCAAATCAAAAATTGTACGCGGAACATCACAGGGACGCAAGTTTGCACAACTAAAGCATGCGCCGTGGCCGCGCAACGACCCAGATTTCGAGCAGACTCGAATGACAATTCCTTCTACTCCATAGTCGCTCCATAGACCTGTTTAGGGTATTCGAAGGTGTGTCCACGTCGAGTCCCTTTTCCCGTTTTTTTAAGAGAAGCATGTGACTATCGAAATGCACTGTACCTACAAATAATACTAAGCGTTCATCCGTTAACAATTGTATTGGAAGAATAACACCCGCGAAGCGACCCTAAAATAGCACGGACTACAAGTTTTGACTCATGATCCGTTGGTCTGTGTTCACCTTTCGCTTTCCGAGATGTTCCAAAAACCATCGACGCACGGCGGGCGACCAACAGACAAATGTTTAACACTGTCAAAAAGCGAAACCAAATAAGGGATTCTGCAGTCATACTAGTCGAGACAGCGTCACGGCTACGCCAATTACTGGGAGTGAATTTTTCTGGCGACACTAGTGACAAACAGACAACGACACTGTGATTAGTTTGTCCTTGACAGATAGCGTGCTCTCTTAAACACACGTGGGTTTCCACGAGGAATAAGGTAGTTTAGCAGGAAAACGGCAAGTTCACAGAGATTAAGTAGAAGTCCCATAAAATTTTGGGTTCTCAACAATAACTGACGGCACTTAAAAGAGCAATTTATTCGTACATTTATTCAAAAAATGTGAATGTCACACGAAACTGATGTAGCAGGTATAGGTACAGCTGTTCAATAAGACACATGGTTAAATGTAGTCTCTGGCAGACGCCTTGTCGGCGGGTCAGTGTAGTTGGTCCAGCTGCACGAAGGACCTGTAGTATCTTAAACGGAAGGTAAGAAAGGAAATTTAAGACAACAATCATGTAGTTGGGGTAAAAATGAAAAAAGCGCAGACTGAATGACCTTATGTATATGAGAACGGAAAAGAACAAATCATAACTAGCTTCACGCTGGACATACTTCGATTCGTAACGTTAAACTCGTGTGAGACCCAACAGACAGTTTCGGGGCAGATTAAGTTCCTATTTCAAGGCCTTATAACAGACAATGTTACTTTGACTGCTAACTACCGGTCCAGATTTTCAAGAATCCCAGTGACTCAATGAGTGTTTTGCCCTTCATTGTTTGGATGCTTCCGACTGCTCAACTTGAAAACGATGAACCGCATCTGACTGCTCTCAGAAGCCCAAGCGAGATGTGCAATCAACCACGTCTGCCAGTTTTATACGAAAGTGAAAGTTATGAGCAAAACCTACGGAGCCACAAAATCACTGGCCGTTTCCGAACATGACAACTGTGGAGTCTACTATGCAACACACATTTTCGATTGGAATTGTGGAATGGGAGAATTTCGCAGTAGAGGAATCGTAATCAAGTTTGCGAGCCGTCTTTAGAATGTGACAAACTAAGCAAAACAACTGAAGTAGCAGGCCAATGGATTAGCGGTCTGCTGATGAGAGCCAGCCTGTGGTCCAAAAAGAGAGTAAATTCACATTAAATTTGAATATACGGTAACACACCTAAATTGAATTACACTGATGATTTGAGGGGCCATGAATAAGCCACAGATCAGAGAGGAGGCTAATTTCAAGGAGTATAAACAGAAATAACGCAAGCTGTCGATAGTCATGGTAATTATAAAACGTAGGATATGAGACAGACGGACATAAACGAGGGCGACATTACCACGGGCGAGAATCCTTGAAATATGACCCGTTCGAACGGAAATCAACAGTCGACATAACCACATTTGGTACAATGGGTTTTAGTTTCGCCGTCCGCAGTACATATATGTGATCCGTCATGAAGGAGAAGAATTCAGTTTTACATGTGATCGGTAAGAGACCCCATAATTGCCAATGATTTAAAATCTGAAGATTAATGCTAATCGCCTTAGAAACACTCAGTGCTCTTAGGAAGAGAGATAAGTAACTTACACGGCCACTTTCAAGACGAGGTATAGACAACAGTATAACAGAAGTGTAAACGAAACAATGACCTTATACAGTAGGATGCCGTGCATGGCTGAGAACAGCAAACTGATGGGTAGGTAGGCACCCAATCAAATCACACCGACCTATCAGGTGATTAACAGGCAAACGACCTCGTGGGGAGTCGTGTGATCACCTGCATATTAGCAGATATGTTAGTAATTTATAACAAACTGAATAGAGGAGCCGGAAGATGTTTTCGCGCACTCTGTATAGCAGGAGACAGATGAAATCATGATAACATTCTACACACAGATGGACGCTCACTAAAGTCTTCGTTATCGCATTCTGTCAGACTATCAGGGTCAATACGAATAGTTTGTTTTATGGCTGACCCCCGTAAAGTGTAGGATGAGACCGTTTGTGATGTGAAACATGACACTGAATGCGTTGGTCGTACTCAAACTATGGTATATTCCAAGTATGTGTGTGACGAATGCCCGATTCGCGAACAGTTGTGAATCCGGTGCTATGTTCGCAGTAATGAGTGACTTGGGACAATCACCGGGACGATTATTTGTCCGGGAATACAGCAAAACATAAGACAGTAAATGCAGCCGCCTAGCGGAAAATACCTAACATTCTAAGCTTGTTGGAAATCCAGATTCAAAGACTGTTTGCTGACTGGCCTGTATTCTTTCGTCATTGTGAGTACAACAGTTGGTGGTGGTCTACCTCAATTTACGTCCAACTGTTCGGCCATCAATTTCCTACCTATTTAGATTCCTTTAAACCACTTTCAATGGAGCAATTCAACTACGGGATTGAGACAAGCTACAAGAAATCTGCGACCACCCTTGGATTTCGTTTAATGCGTTCGCCTAGAGGTCCTTAAGGCCAATAGAGAAACTACGGCAGGTCAGGTTTGTAGCGAATCTGGACAACCTGGAATGAGTTGGAGAGTTCGTTGGAGAATCGCATTCTCCTGTCTGCTTGGTAGGAACAGATCAAAATATCGTACTACCAGGTGGGGCACAGCAACCATCACAGACCGTACCAGGGCGGAATACTTAGAGTCGAGGGCGATCATGCGAACGTACGAACACGAGTAACAGCGATACAGCAGAGCGACAGGAAAGCAGAAAAATCCCGTGCGAAACGCAACACTAGATTTAGGCCGAATTGATATGGATCTCTGCTGACTACCGTGGGGGAATGTAGTGAATAGCGCTAATGTGGGCCCTCGGTCAGCTCAGTAATGGACATGCTGCGGATTGCAATATTCCACTTGTCATTCTGCTAATTTCTTGCGACCACACTGTCTGTCCACCTACCAAGCCTGGGCATCACAGCACGTTGGTTTCTGCACGCTCGTCAATTGACATTACACGAATCGTGGAGTTCACGGTGACCGACAACATGTAGCCCAGTCAGATTCGCTTAAATCCGTGAAGTAGCGTAAGTAGGCGAGGACTTACGAGGCTTAGTTAAGACAGCCCATAAAAGGCAAACACGACTGCATTTGAGCCTAGATGAACAACGTTCAAGTCTGAACGTACACAACAACAGATGGGATGGGCGAAGAGTTGTCTATACAGACACGGACAGAACAGTAAAGTAGGGGACTCATTCGCCAGTAGCAATCGAGTGCAGCAACACAGGGAAACAGAAAACTCTTCGGGAAATTTGGTTTTTCAATTACTTTGAAAATTGTTTGTGACACTTTCACGAAAACCACCTGCGGCATACGGTTGAACTTCACATTGAGCTGGCATCACACTATTGGCGCACGCAGCGAATGATGAACAGGATCCAGGCGGGAGATGAAGAGATAGTTGCGGTGGTCGTTGTGACATGACCTGTGTGGACATAAAGTCCGAATTGCGTCTATGCCAATTATTGGCTCCTGCCCAAGATGGAGCAACGAAACGATTGAAAGATGGAGGAGGATAGCTAACAGGGGCAGTTGCCAGGGTTACTGGGGCGAATGTCCGGTCTCTCTCGGTTTGGCTGGGACTTATTCTGTAGGGTGATCCGGAAACGTTCATTCGCCATGCTAAAATAGTCATATGCAGATCAGTGGTCTAAATTTACTGATGAGAAGTAGAAAGAATCGACAAATTAGCAACCGTGCATAACTGGCATCCTACATATTCCCGTAACACCTACCAATATGCAACAACGTGGGTACTATAGGCCCAAACTGAGGATGGTAAATTTGAGGCCGCTCAAGTACAGTTACCGATAGTCAACAAAAGAACAGGACCCTACGTTAACGGTTTAGGCAACAGATGACAAGTGATTATGAAGTGAGCAAACTCGTGAATAAGATAAACTCAGTAGGAATCGGCCTATTAATTGCCATAATTATCCAGTGAAATCAGCATGTTAACAACAAGGGAACCTTACGAAAGTGGTTTCATTGGATCCGCCTTAGCTGGCGACATTCAAATCCGGAATGTCCATTCACAGCAACCGAACGCAAGGTATCTAAGTCGCCACACGTGTAATACATTTAGCCACTTAGCATTTTAATTACGTATCCCGTACTTGATGAAAACCCGAATGGAGAAGACCAATGAGAGGCACTGGGTTCAGGCCACTGGTCTTCCGTTAGCAAGACCACAGACGTGGTAATATGGTAACACGAGAACGTAGTTAAACATGCGAGAAAACGGAGGACAAATGAATTGTCAAGAAAATTTACATAGCTTTTAAATAGCATGTAAAAGTTGTCACATAACATAAACCAGCCATCACAAGTGATTTTTAAAACACTAACCGTGACCGTTTGCATAAAGATCTTGAACGAAATTGCTCCCTTCAAACTGCCACCGCCCTTCATTGGAAAAACCAGGAGCCGGAAAGCAAGGTGGTGCAGATTCACTGACATATTGACCAGAATCCGAATGGTTCGAGTTAGACAGTGGCTGATTATATCTGAATGAAGGTGAGTTGTAACAGGGTGATGGGACAGGAAGGCTGAACACCGGTGGCTGGGTGAAATTCGTGTGAGAGCTTATTTGCAACCTATTCGGGTCTTGAGGTGCATTAACCCCTTGCCAACTTGACTCTGTACCGGACGACATGCCGTTGATGCGACCATGATACGGTCGACCTCGCTGAGCCGGTCGATTGCCTTTGGCCCGGGCACGGGTGAAGGAGGAACACGGCACATCTCCAACAGGTGGTGAGTCTGAAATGAGGGACAGACGAGTCACATAATCACGACTAATTCGTCGTAATAGTGGCAAAGCAGCAATTTTTCATTCATAAGTGATGTATCGCGACAGACTGCACTACCGAACAATCATTTATTGAAATCGACACAAATAGAACAAGCATACGCAGCTGACGCCAAAAATGTCCACTACCTTACTATCTTCGACATGTGCTTGTCCAAAAGCGCACGATAACATCATCTAATCTGGTTATGTAACCGCAATCACGCAAAGGTAAACGAGTGTTACAGGTGTTCACCTGGGACACATGACGAAGCAAGCCAATAAACGAACACCGGGTCATGGCTTTCAGGAAGTCTGTGAGTGAGGGACCAGCCGAACACCGTTTGTACAAACACGGGAAAATTGACACATTTCGAGCAATGATGACTTAATCCTGACCTCCAACCAGATGTGAAATACACCAGTCAACGTTTGAAAGAGTCTAACTTCACACAAAATCTGAACGAGTAGTCCACCTCAGGAAACAAGCAACTGCGTGTTCACCATCGGTTCTGACCGCCGATCAAACACACTGACTTAGTACTAGGCACTCATGGAAAATTCGGATAAGCTTTCTAGGGTGTGAACGTCACATCGGTAGATGCGTCGTTAAGTCGAACAAACTGCAGTTACTCACGTCGTAACAGGCTAAGTTATGATTCATGCTATTGGAAGTCTCCCGAATAATTGTCGGAACGTTCAGTTGTTTCAGGTTAAGTGTCGTCCTCCCACTGACGAGCTCAAAAAAGAGCGGAACACGAATCTGGCGCTTCTTTTTGAAAGAGGTTGGCTGGAAATTCGATCGTAATGCGAAAGCTGCAATTAAATATGAGTGACGCTTAATTTGGAATGAAAGAAACCACTGACTATTCACAAGTAAGCGACACATAGCGAATAAAAGCAAATTAAACAGACAGAATTTTGCCTACCACAGACAGTTAATTTACTTCAGTTGAACAATTATCAAACGTGAACCGACCAGTGAATCGCACATGTCACTAGCGCCGTGGTAATACATGAAGAAACGTTCTTGATAAACAGAGTAAGAATTCAAAAGTTTGTTCACGAAATGATCAGTTAGACATTTGGGGAAAGTTTAGTTGAGAAGACCATCCAATACGAACTGCCTTGGTGGTCCAAGAAGAAACGGTGGGCTTATAAGATTGCGATAAAACACATTTACAGTTAGCCCAGATATGTACGTAGATAAATCAGTGGATAACGACCTGCAAACGGTCATGACAGAATTGGAATACCAAAAAGTGGCCAACGTACTCACAAAATAACATGAGTACAGTGCAACACTTACGAGAATGATTAGTCTAGCAAGAGTCCAACATATGTTACTGAAGAGCCACATCTCGTATAGGATCACGTTCAGTAAGTGAATGGTTAGGAAGCAGTATTCGACCACCTAAAAGCCTGGAGAATCCATTCTGTATAGATCACGTTACTTATATAGACATACAGTGGTCCTTTCGCAGTAATCTCCCTCGCCGTATAGTGAGCATATTTTCGGTACCAGAATTACGGTTGCCTTAATTCTACAATAAGTCAGACCTATACAGAGAGCACCTTTGGAACACTGGTGTGATGATAAGCATATGAGCGGTGCGAGGCTCAGACACTTCAACCCACCCCTATTATGTCTGTTTATTTCAGAACCTTAAACGCTTTTACCATATACAACTACGGATCAAATTCGGGAAAACTGTGACGCCTCACAATTCCAGTCGATCGTCTGCAGTTATTATTCACGTTCTCAAGGTAATGCGCACGCCGACCTGAAATAGTAAACGATACTTTTCAGAACAGTTGTGTACAGCATGAGTGATGAGCAACAAAGCATAGCATCGTGAACAGGACGGTAAGTTGCCTAAGGTTCATAGGCACACTAGTGCGCATAGAGCCGTTCCCGTTGTAACGACCATTGTGACCGAATAGCCGACGACTACTAGTCAACTAAACTGAGGCGAAGATGCAAGACAAGAGAAGCATAGAATCGCCACTCATTTCAGCAATACAGACCTGTAAAAGTAACGGTAGTTAACTGCGAAGTTGGCCAACATGAGACCGGTGGAATCAATCGGAATGGTGTGATCTGCAAAGACGCTTCTCGACTATTCCAGTTATGTTATACCAACAATAGCTTAAACCTTAGAGCACTTCAATAAACACTTTATGCGTTATAATAGGGTCGATTTCATCTGCAAGTATTGCTTGCCCGGTATTCGTTTCCGGAGGTTAGGCTGATTAGTTCATACTCCATAGGACATCTTTACTGGATGCTCCTGAAAACAAAACAGCAGGATCGTAAACACTATGAACTAAGGAAGTAAAACCAATGGGTTGTTCCGTAGTCATCATCATCATAGATAGCAATACATCAATGGTTCACACTAATGCTTAACTGCCACACAACCATGAAGAAAAAGAAAACCCTATACAGGAAGAGAGAGAAGGAAAAAAGAAGGGGATGGGAAGGGACCTAACTACTGAGAATGACTACGTCCGTATTAAAACATTCAACATCAAGGTGCCTACACCCTGCAAACAAACAAACGATCGGATTTCCTCAGGCTGTCTAAAATGTGACCGTATTCGTAGCGGTACCGGCCACTGTGAACCAGTCCGAGGAGTGGAAAGCAAACAGGCCTGATTTTCAAAGGCATTCATATGAAATAATGTTTGATTTGTATTCAGCCCAAATTCAAAGCTTGCGACAAAATTGGTGCAAATTCGATGAAATTTTCCACAAAAGATTCGACTACTGATGAGTAGCAGGAGATTTGTGATTTTGTTTTATGATATGAATTGAACATGGCCCACAATTGATTCAACTACTAGTGAGCAACATGCATATTTAAGGATCACTCGTGAGCATGCTGTGTGACAATGCAAATCATATGCAATTTGGTGCTACTCTCCACATGAGCGAGAAGGACCAGGTCCGAAGTTCTCTTTGAATGAAACATGTAAGTGGCAATGCTTGGTTAGTTTTGGAGATTGGACACCAGACCATTTGCGAGCGCATGGAAATCATGTCATCGACTTCAAATTAACCCGGATTATCCTCATCAATGAATATACAGGCAGCATAATAAGTTGAGTAGTGCCAATTAACGCTAGAAAAAGGTTGGCCGTGGTTAAAGTAAATCAGCCTTAAGTTCCTTACCGAACCTGTCACACATCCGGTCAAGAGCTTTAGTCGTTACGTTGTTCGTCGCGGGTTTGATGAATAGAATGGAACTTTCTATTGCTTCATCTTGAAAAGAAGCACCGTGAAGGTTCCACGTCAAGACGTTCCGATATACATTTTCCGAAGCATTCTAGCAGTTTAACAACACTAAGAGATTTCTCCAGTATTCACTGTTCTACTTCTGTAAAACAACCCAAACCAAACGGTTCGCATTGGTCCAGTAAAGCAGGGGGGGAAGAAAACATGTCACCGAAGTTTCAAAAGATAAGCATCGAAGTCGAGTTAGGTCAGGGAACGCTCAAAGAAAGCCAAAGGGTGTCTCCAGGTCAGACCTATCATCTGAATCGCGCCACTCTGATTCGCTACCGCAGCAGCAGTAGGAGACAAGAAGACGTTTCTAGACACCTTAAGCAGACATCAGATCGAGGGAGAATGACACCGGCATACATAATACTGTCATTATTACACCGTTAAGTGGAAAAAACGTAGACTGTTCACATTAAGCATTGGTGTTTGTCACTTGAACGTAACGGCCAATACTTTACTAGCGCTACGCATGGTGTGATTGAATAATTACAGCTCAGTATTTAGACACAGCCGCTTGTGATCTGTGTTTGAAATGCTCTACTGTACCGCAAAATGTCCAGTTAACTCCAACGTGAGCGAAAGTCTCAGATAAGTTGAAACTGTTAAGGCACCCGCTGAATAACATTCAGGGTATGGTTGGCACAAGGCTTAGATAGTTTTAATTTTATTTAAAAAAGAATGTCTATCCCCGGGAAATGGTGGAGGTTAGGAATACAACGAACTGGGGATTAAAAAAAAACGATTTGGTAGGAAAATATCAACTTTTCAGTTCTTGCACCGCAAGGTGTTGTGCCGGATGCATGCCATCAAGATGCCTAAATCTAGTCCGGGACGGTGACTGGGACTCGAATCTTCGAAGGTATGAGGGATAGATGAGCACCGCTGTTACAGGCAAACACGAGCCCCGTAGACTGAGTGAATAAATGAACCGAACAACATCCTTTAAATGTGTCGTTCGATCACACTGAAAATTCTCACCTGAAAAAGAACTATGACGTTTTGCTTTGAGGCTTCGCTTGTAAATACGTTCCTTTTCGTCATCTGAAAATTCCAATTCCTGTATAGTGCAAGAAGACAAAACGAAGACGCTGAGGTTTTTGTCAACACGATCTGTATGCATTCGAAAACTCGTGAACAGAAATTTTAACCATTTTTATTGTAAATTTCCAACCGGAAAGTCTCCCCAAATTTCGAAAATGATAAACGGCTCTCACTCTTGTGAACGATTTCAGATAAACATACATCTCCGATGTATACTTGACCATGGCGTAAGCTTCTAGGATGAGGGGAAAACATGAACAAAAGGGTTCGAAATAACGGCTAATGCTGAGCGTGACTCGAGAATGACAGACCAGAGCTCAACCATACATTGTGGTCATTGGAAAACTTGGATTCAGACAGCAACCAGCTGTCATATGTACCTTCACTTCCCTCAGTTCTTTGCTGAAAAGACTACTTTTATACCGTATGCGACGTCTCAGGTTGCACGTGGAGGTTACATATGACCAGGCTATCCAGATCTACTTAGAAAAGATCGCTGTAACCGTAGCTGAAGCCAGAAACATTGTAACCGGTGATGAGCGTTGCTAACACTGGGCTACCGCAGGGGGTTTATTACAAATAGCTTCATCCCTGTGGAGGCGAACGAGAGCCTGAGTTAGGGTATCACCGCAGCTGGCTCGAAACCGTGTGCAGATAACAGACATTCTGGGCATCAATAATCCCAAAATGAAGCAAAAAACTTCTTACATCAGGTGGAGGTTCAACATCACCGATCCATGAAGCATCGGATCCTTTCATTTGAAGCAGTTGAGAATAAAACACAGGGATGCTCAAATCTGGGTTGTTGCGGACAAAATGCACTGTGTCACCGACGTTCACATTCGGGATAAGTGTAGGTGCTGGCTGGTTTTCAACGTCACTTCTTAATGGTTCAATTAGAGGCAGACTAGCACTCAGCTCCGTGTCGTTCTTCGGTGGTGAATGTGAGGGGGAATGCTGGACATCCGGTATTTTCTCATGGCTGGGGAGCAAGTGCTCGTTCGCAGGCGACGCTGCATCTGCAGGGAATTCCGTCGCTTGGTCTGGCCCTTCCGAGTCCGGGTCAATGATGATTATTTCGGTCACGTCGGAAGAAAATGCCCGCCGACACTGACGACGGTTGGGTTTGACTTTTGAAGGAGCCTTCGCTGTGTGCAATAAACAGGCAGAATTTGGCAGAACGACAACGTACAGGGGAGTTGACACGGGACCGAATGTCTCGTAAACCTGGAGGGAAAGTAAAATGTGAGGCAGGGCATGAAGCTTAGTGAACATGACGGAGAATATCGCAGTGCAGGAAAGGCCATAAGACTAACCGCGAGTGCATCCAAGATGCCCACAGGATTGGATCATTAACGAAATAAGATATGACGAATAGTAGAGGATTTCGGTTCTTATGCACGACTGAATCGTCGTGAGTGAAAGTTCAGCCACATTCACCTATGAGTAATGCTCTGACGTGAAGTCAGTGGCGCAGTGGTCAACACGGTTGGCTCATGAAAAGGTGGCCGGAGTTCTAGTCCAGGTCGTCGCAAGAATAGGCACTACTGACGAGCTCTAACAAGAGCGAAACCAGAGTCTAGTGTTTCTTTTCGAAAGGGGCCGACTGGAAAGTCTATGGGAATGCGATAGCTCCGGTCAATTGTGGGTGATTTACAATTTATATGAATAAGATATGGTTTGCCATCCTATCTTGAGAGTATCATAAAAATCCACCTAACTCCGTGTGCGGCACAGCAGCAACAAACTGATGGTTGTATACATTCAAGAAGGCGGATTGCTGAGGCGAACTAGACCAGATGTCCAGAAACGACTAGGGTGAACGCTGCGGTGCAAAGTGACGTCCGCTGACCAGAAAAAGACAATCAGTGAGAAGTTGCACAAATTGTTCCTGGACGGTAAAGCTACTGAACAGAACAACCGATTAACCGCTACTGCATTACACAATCGAGCGGGCCCATGGTGATTTAGCCAGGCAATTTCAAGTGTTGCGTTTCTCACCGATCGTTGACGCTCAATTCAAACGGTTCACCATCTATCACATTACATCCAAAACTGTCAACATAGTTTTCTCAAAATAGTGCACCCATAACAAGCGAGCGATAATGTAGTGTAACTCATGTGAAACTAATCTCCGAAAGTCTTTGAACTGCATGTATATCACAAACGGAACAGACTGGATGGCTTATTAGCGCCATCCCGTACACATCGAGTATCTGTTGCCTAATGGGTGTGGCTAAGCCACATTATAAATTGATAAACGTTGACAACAGATCACTAACCTCTTCAGTTTTTGTGTTATGTGAAGTGTCATCAAGATTAGAACATTCTCACGTACTGTAGCTTCTGCAAACACACCTACGTTAATGCGCTGGTATTCAAATTAGTTGACAAATGACGTCAACATACATGTGGTATGAAAACACATTGATGTCACAGAAGAGAGATCCACTTCGGAGGCTCTGGCGTGTGAAACAAAGGGATATAAGTATTATCGGGGTACCATATTCTGGGCAGATGACTTAGCAATACTACGTATTTGACAGTGAAGAGCTAACCCAGCCCAGGGTTCAGTGAGTAAGAAGTTGCTGTTTGATGAGCGTAGTAAATCCATTCCAAGTGAAATCAAGTTTCTGTAAAATGCTGTAAAGCTTTTCATCCTGCTGAGGAATACGTTAGTGGTGCAACTGCAACGGGGTCATGCTTCATTACCAAAGCATTTTCACGAAGTCAGAAATGCGACATACAACTCCGTGGGAGTAACTGCTTTTCGCTTGTTTGTTCTCCATTGACCCGTATGGCATGAGTGCATCCGAACAATCTAATCAGTTCACCATTGTCATATAGATCAATACAGCATAAAAGTCCAACCACCACGACAAGATGATAGAAGAGGTCAGGGGACCTCCACGTAGCGCGCACAGTAATCCTGATGAACGGGTGGCGGCAGCATTCATCAAGTTGGGTGGAGTTGGGCGATGACAGTTCAGTAGTGGTACTAGTCGACGAATTGACTATTGCCACAGGTGACAGTGCAGAACGTAACCAACCCGTTTTCTCACGGATCAGACAGGAGTCAAGTTGAAGCTTTGTGATGGACATTACGAGTTAGGAGTCCAGCGCAATCTCGTCAGAAATAAAGAACATAATCGGAAGTGGAGCTGCGGTACTGTGACCCAGACATGAGCAGAAAATAAACAATACGGAATCTGAGGGGAAACGCCGTTGTGGTGGTCGTTTGACGTAGAATTTGGCTAATTTCTTATCACGGAAGTCGTTTTATCACAACAGAAGGAAAACGTTGCAATACAGTGAAATTTCAGCTCCTCTCATTATGTGTAAACGTAAAATATGCGGATCATATAAATAGTGTCAATAGAGACAGAGAGTAAGAGTACACGCATAGAACTGTACCACATATTACGTAACCAAGACAGCAGTAACCCGACGGGGTGTACCAGCCACTGTTGGTTATACAATGAGGACTGATAAGTGCTTCGTTAAAAGCTTCACGTCCCAAGCGCGTAACAGTACACTGAGAGAACTATCTGAGTCGATTTGGTGACATGATGTAATGAGGCATCTAGCAAAAAATGAAGTAAGATTTTGAACAGCTGGCTCGCTAATTTGGAGCTAGTGCACCATCAGTAGTTTTGGCCACATCGGGATGTGTTTGGTCACTTGTTGTGATAGGTATCTGGAAGTCGTCGGTAGAGATCAGTCATTGAGGGGATCATCGCAGAGTGTCTCATTAAAGAACATTCAAGAAGACTGTCTATGTTTGATGGGGACAGAATAGAAAGCAATCCTGATGACATTTGCTTGGTAACATCTTGAAGGAACTGCTGGTATCACACTGTGCATTATCTAGCCAGTCTGTAGGTGAGGGTAAAAATTCCTGGAAGGTTTACACTGCCTTACGAACTTTAAAAAAGGGTGGTAGCAACGATTTGGAAGATTGCAAACCAATAGCACCACTTTTAGTTGCCTCAAACGTTCTGGAAGTTCTGACTGATGATTAGCTACGCGGACATCGACATCCGTATTACTATCTAACAATCTGAATTTTGAAACGAATTTTCATACATTAAACATCCAAACTCCATTTGGAACATTGGACAGAAACAGCTAATAGAAGCATACCAGATTTTTTCATGTGATCGAACTGACCATTTCATGCTGTGTATGGCTATTCACCAGATGATCCGACACTCATGTGGTTCACCAGCTCAATAAAACGACAAACGATGTACTTTCTGACTGGTGCAGCGCAAATAGCAGTCTCTGAGTTTCTACTAAGATCAGTTTCATTCAGGTTATTTGAGCAAAGAAATTTGATAGCCTACAAACTCCCGCGAAGTTTGGGCTCACTATGTATAGCATAACGGAATATGAGACGCTGTGGAAAGTTCCGCGAATCCCGTACCGCTGGGTTGTTGATAAGCGACTACTTTTAGTGCGGTCACTCGTGCTATACCAAGTAATTTCTTGGAGGCTAAAGGCCTCCACGTTGAATAGAATTGGAAACAATGGTTTCGGACGGTCTCAGCTTAACCCCAAACAAGGGTAAGTTAGTAATCGGGTGGTTTAGTGAATTACTCGCTGATGCGCCCTGACCGTGGGCTGATTGTGCAAGTATGTCACTTGTAAGTAGTGGAGAGAACTAGACTATTCAAAAGGTACAACAAAGAGCGACAAGACAGGACAGGACTATCTGTCCGCTACAGTGTCCAAACAGGCTACTTAATTCGGGGGAATCTCCTGTGTAGAATCAACATGTCAAAGATAACTTAAATTTAGCATATTGAGAAATCTATCTTTATCCAACCGAAATCACCACCTCAGAGGCAGCTCAATGGAGCTACATCAAATGAGCTGCTCGATTCGTGGACATCCTTCGGAGTCTGCAATTGCCCAATCTAGAACAGTAAACCAGTGTCCGTGGAGACAGTCATCAATTGATGAGTTCGAGTGCGTACTCGATGAACATACTCTAAAAACTGAGCACAGCCCTCATACAGTTTGACAATCGGAATGGCTTCGATGGAGTGAAGCTTAGTACAACTATTAACTACTGTTCCTAGTGAGCTACTGCTTGCTGCCTTTTGAAGTATGTCTGTTACATAAGTGGAGGGACGAGGGTAAAATTATTTCCTGCCACAATAATCTTGCTATTCTACCGAACAAGATCGTTCTCACCTAATCATTATCGAGCTAAATAAAATAAAACATACATCACAGTTTTATAAGGGTGTTATTAGTGGTGTACACAGAGAATACGTGGGTTACTGAGGCCATTCAAATTGGTCCAGAGGTCTAATCAAGACGACACCTATACAGTGGGCTCGGATTGGTTTACACGGTGGGGACATGACGCAGGTCCCAAAGCTTGAAGCATGTGATATTAAGCAAACGAAGGTGGGTTACAGAGGTGGATTTTGATGCTATCAGCTGTTGACATGCTTTGCTGTCCACGATCGAAAGACCCCACTTCCGTAGATATTGTGAAACGTTCTAAACGCACTATCATCATCATCACAACAGCCATGAGCCTGACCAAAGGTACTGTGGCTCGGGCCGCCGCTCACCTCAACAGTAACGTGGAATATCCCAGAAGGAAACGTTACTAAAAAGGTCAACAAATACTAAAACAGCACTAGGCGAAAGATCTAGAAATGGTATCGATACAGGTATACCATTGACTGCGACACACCGTCATCTCGCATAGCGTCTCTAACCAGCTGTTTCAGTGATCACGAGGACCCCAGCCAGGCAGGCGATACCTGTCCACCATGCTCAGTGGAGCAGTCAAGGTCTTCATAT
Source organism: Paragonimus westermani (assembly GCA_008508345.1). NCBI lineage: Eukaryota > Metazoa > Platyhelminthes > Trematoda > Plagiorchiida > Troglotrematidae > Paragonimus > Paragonimus westermani. The sequence continues at coordinate 15,410 of QNGE01006489.1, forward strand.
TTCGTGACCACGTTATTATTTGACACCACGCGGTTTTACCTAACTGCTAGTGGCCTCAGTATATAATGCCCGATACGGTAAACGCTCACCTGGCATACGGAGCACGTGACCCAACCATCGCAAGCTGTGCAACGTAACTACTTGACCAATTGATCGCGCATCCCGAACGTTCCGGAATACGCGCCGGCGAACTGCCGCATTGCTCACGCGATCAGCC
>QNGE01006489.1:17504-31342 GCA_008508345.1 Paragonimus westermani
TCAACCGTTGGGCGATCGGAGTGCTCTTTGTTTGAGGGTACCTTTTCTAACCCCCTTCTTCCTGATACGGAAGACAGCAGTGCCGCAACTATAAAAGTAGTTCTGCTGTATGCCCATAGCATCGTGCCTCACTGCCTAAGCACTCCTACGCGTTCAGTAGTGCGACATACAATCCTATGAGTGTAACTGCTTTTCGTCTGACTGCTCCCCTTTGACCTGTCTGACAAGGTTGCACCTGGAAGGACCGGAGTCGCAGTCAGCATAGCCCGCCGGATCAAAACATTACACTAGTCCGAAAACCTCGCCAAGGTAGCAGTATAGGTCGGGAATGGCACTATCAGAATGATTGAAATCCAGTAAGTGTGGCAGTATGACGTTGACTGATTTCGTTATTCTGTTGTTCGGTCAATATAGGTGACGTTCACAGACACACTCCTTTAAGCGGCTGGTGGTATGGCCAACACAACTGATTCCACGGGAACAGGTAGAGGGTTGTACACAGAACGAAGCTATAGAAGCTTTCATGTGTGGACGAAAAGCCATACATCAGATACAATAGACAATTAACTTGACACTTACGGCCGTTTGTGTGATGGGTTTACTTACCGTATCAACTTCAAGGGGTACTGGTAAAACGTCTGCTTCTGTGACCTCGATCTGTGTTCACACCTTCTCTCGTTCCTGAAGGACCAGTTACGTTGGCCATATAAACAAGTGCTTGTCGGAAATAAGTCACAAAAATCACTCAACCTGATTCAACAGAGGAATAGCACGCAACCAACAGTGCCATACCACCACATCAGTTTGCCAATGTAGAGATGTTTCAACTTGTCTACCGAATTGAAGTCATTCAGTTAGGGGAAATGAAGCATTGGAACTTGCCTGTATACTACACACATACATGTCCAAAAAAGTTTCCTCAGAGCTTTGAGAACATCTTGACCAACTTCTACTTCGTGAATCGGTCAAGACACGTTGCTCAAGCGATACCCTGATTATGGCTTGAAATTAATTTCACTGATCTCATCAACCCACCCACTTTCTGCTTACCCAATTGGCGGCTTCTGAAAGTACAGTGTAAAATTTATGCCCGGCAAGATGATGAATAGATGAAAAACCACCTTGTTCACTACGCTGGTTTTCAACACCTCTCTGGAAATTTTTTACACAAATTAAGCAATCCAGAGATCCTTTAGACCAATTTTTCACTTCCACACTCTCAAAGCTGTTGAGGTTCTTACTGCACTCTGCGTGTATCATTCTTTTTGAACCGCACAACATATATCGTAGATAGATATCACGACTATCCTATGAACCCTACAAATTACATACAAATCATGGAATAGATAATAGGCTATGATGTACATGTGTTATCGAAATATGCTTGTTTCGCCTCAAAGTAAGCAGCCACTCGGAAAAGGCACTATACGCCTTCTCATCAAACATCAAGGCACAAAAGTGGAGGGTGCAACAGAACGACTTACTTCACCCAATGGTTCGCCTCCGTCAAGAAATAGTGCCGAGCCAGCATCCAGGACTGGTACGGACGGTTGTGCTTTGATGATAACTAAGCCCATACACATAAGCCCACAGAAAAAAGGGTAAAGGGTCATTAACGGAGAGATGACGAACCAAGTGAACAGAGACAAACGTCTAATAGTAACAACAACCAAAGTGTATTCAACTACCAGAGCAACTCTACGATCTAGTTTTTGGTGCTCGGACAGAGAGGCACTGACGTTCTGACACTACCTAATAATAATCACCGGAGGGTGTGGGAAGAACATAAAATTTGGGGACAGAACAGAAAGAGAAATAAACAACGGATGTATTTCATCGTAAGGAGAAACACCAGTGCTAAAATCGTCCAGTCGTTTATGTTGCGGAAGTAGACAGGCTTGAGGGACTTCATCCACAGTCTACGATCAAGAAACCTGACTTGGGAGACAAAGTATGTTTTCTTAGGAGACTCAAATGCAACTCGCTCGATAGAGCAGGGCTTGCTCAGTCTGAATTGAAAAAGAAGACTGACCGTTGAAGCGAGTTAGTGCAACACACAGCAGATCACTTCAACAGACCTCAGGAATTTGGACTTCCAATTTTTCAAACCGTACAGGATAATACCCGGACAGCTATATTGAACCGTTAGGTGACCGTGGTGTCTTAGTTCGGGATACCTTTCTCAATCCAGAAGGCGGCAATAATGCAAGTATAAAAATAACTCTGAGGCATTCTCACGGAATCACGCCTTACTACCCATGCATGCTTAGGCAAACATCAATGTGAGGAGTATAATTTTTCTTCCTACGACTGCACCACTTCGCCCTAATCGACGTGGCTGTAACCGATAGGATCGAAGTCTAAGCCAGTCCAGCTCTCCGGAACCATGCGGTGTACAAACATGACGAGTACGTCATGCTAGTGGGGTAACTCGGAATCTGGACAGAATTCGGACGAACGGAATGTTCAAATACACTTGTGAGCCGTAATTCCCGTGATTAAATGATGGCTGCATATTCAACCAAGTGTCGGGTGAAACCACTATTCGAGGCGGCTATGTGCCTTGGTCAATGACCTGCTTGCAACTATAACATTTTCAGCTCTTCAGTTTAATCTTCTTTAAACTAGTTTTACGTTCCCAAGTTTTCAGACATTATTCGTCCCAAGGTGAAGGTAGGATAACGAAGTTATGGAAGTTGTTGATCGGTTTGCGTACTTAGGAAACTGTATTATTGGCGGTGTAGGGAATAAAACAGAAGCGTGTATCTCTCTAAACTAAGACACCTCCAGAGGCAGCGGGTGCATCTCTCTGATGCTTGAGAGTCGCGTATATAAGGCAACTGTGAAGACAGTATTAAGTCACGGCAGCGAAACTTCGCTCCTCAGAGTGGAAGACGTGATCCGTCCTCTGGTATTTGATAATCGATACCTGCGTTCGATCGCTCGTATCGGATGGCACCAACGAGCAGGCAACCAGGAGGTTAGAAAGCGGCTATTTGGTAGTGATTGCCAAATGAGTTCTTTTATTCAGTTCTCACAGTTGCACGAACTTAGACGGTTAGGCCTTGTACTAAAGTTGTCATACCGAGCACTTTGTCGATGTTGCGGCCGACTTGCGTAAGGAGCGAGGTGGACAAGTGATGACGTGACGTAGAAAAATGCAATCGTTCACCATGGGGTTCACCAACGTGGGTCGGGCTCCTCTTCTGGGTTTTTCGCGACTCAATGGGCCAGTAGCTGGAAACGTTAGGTGAGATGGCGGCTAACCGGACTCAGTGACATGAATGTTGCCGTTGCTTGATCGAGGTGTCTGTGAAGTAAGTGCAGTCAGCGACGCGAGGCAATGAAAGCCGTAAGGAAGCTGTCTTGCTGATGACGCCTTATTCCCACTTACAACTCGGTTGCTTGTTTGCAATGTGTAGACACTTCGATGCTGAATGTTTGAGTATGGATGTAGCTATTTTTAGTGATTAGGTTCCTTCCACTCCCCTTGCTTTTTCCCTTTTTGTGAAGAGGTTTGTTTTTTTCATGGTTGTATGGCAGTTAAGCAACAATGGGAACTACTGATGTATTGCTGAGTGTGACGGTAACGAGCCACATTACTGTCTGACACACAGCCGTCGCGAACAGAACAAATGACTAGACTTACCAAACCTTGTAAACGTGCAACTTACCGCATCCATCCAAAACACTGGTAACTGTGCCCAAAGGAGTCAACAACGCAGTAGATGTCTGGGTTGATAACAAAACAATAAAAAGCTAACGGAAACTCACCAACCGTTCAGGAACCTTGGGTACATAATCTGGAACCACAGTAAATAGGGGTGGTCTCTTCTGAAAAAGAAAATGACTAAGGCTACAACGCAAAAAACCTTTTCCAAAACTACTTGTGGTGTAGGTATCGGCTCACTGTCTGTAGAGTAATCGGTGTCCGACGAGCTATCTATGACTGTCGTTCTGGGGACAACGTCTGCCATTGGCTGAAAGGAAAATGAACTTCGCATAACACAAGGCTCACCAAAGTAAATGAGGGTCAAGTGGGGTTATATAACGTGAAAATGAGTCCAGCAATCACCTCTTGTAATGAATGCGTCATCGAATGGGACAACTATTCTAAATACAAATTCAGAGTAGTCGCTATACCATAAGCCGATTAATAAGCTTACAATTAAATGCAATTATCACAGATGCACGGACCAATGCCCAGCTTACTAGGAACTACGCCATACAAACAGCAGCTACCAAACACGTGGTGTACATGTAGGGGATTAACCAAGCTCTTATGTTGACTTAGTGTTGGGAAAAGCACTTTCTCCAAAGAATACACTATATTTCCTGAGGGAAATAGACGCTTCCGTTTTCAAAACTCGAGTGTCCGCCATTATTCTGGAAAGTTCGAGTTCGCACGCTTGCTTCTGGTTGGTCCGTTCAGTGTCCTAGGACCAAGGCCACCCAAAACGTATAAATACAGCCGTTGTGAACCACTGTTTTGCCTTCGGGCTGAGCAGCAAATAAAGCTCGCCTGTAGGTTGTCTTTGTCCTTTTTTGTGGGGGAGAGGGTTCTAAGTTGCGAGAGTTGGGTCCGAGTGCTTGCGTTCTGATTATTCGTGTCGTTTGCGATATCGCTGCGTTTCGTTTGTGATCGAGGTATTGCTCGCGGTCTTTCTGTCCGTTCTTGCCTTCCTCTCTTAGGGGGTCGTAACAGTTGGCGACGGGTGTCATTTCTGATCAATGGCGTTGGACGGTAATGACGTTAAGCTGCTGTTGCAGCAACAGATGAAGCTTGTGGAGATGCTTGCCCAGCGATTGTCCAATACGAGTCTGGGCCAACCCGGACAATCTGGTAGTGCGCAATCTGTGGACAGTTTGGCAACGGGTATCTCCGAATTCGTCTACGACCAGCATGCGAACGTGACATTCGATTCTTGGTTCCGTCGGTACGATGACCTGTTCGTATCGAATTAGTCAATCAGGACGATTCGTGGAAGGTCCGGTTTCTTCTCCGCAAACTTGGCCCTGCGGAGCACAAGCGGTACGCCAATTTCATCCTGCCCCAGAGCCCACGCGACATCAGTTCAAGTGAGACGGTCAGTATTCTGCCGCAGATATTCGGTGACCAATCATCTCTATTCAACTTGCGATACCACTGCCTCAAGCTGACCAAACGGGACTCTGATGACCTTGTCACCTATGCTGGCATCGTAAATCGTGGATGCGAGAGGTTCAAGCTATCTTTCCTCGCGGAGGATTAACTCAAGTGCCTCATCTTTGTCTGAGGCCTCCAGTCCACCAATGATGCTGACCTCCGCACACGCCTGCTCAATCGGATCCAACAAGACGAGTCAGTTGCCCCTCAGGACCTCATCATTGAAGGTCATCGACTGCTCAACCTGAAACACGACTCTGCCTTGGTCCAGAATCCTGCTCAGTCTTCAACCTCTGTCAACACAGTCACATATCCAAGGCAACAGAAACAACTCTCCCCTACGGACCACCCAATGAACTCTACCTCCAATAAGTCGCCGCCCTCCCCATACTGGCACTGCAGCGCATGGCACTACATGCGTTACTGCTCCTTCAAGCAACACCGCTGTCAGCGTTACAAAAAGGTAGGTCACAAGGAGAGGTATTGCCAATCAAGTACGCCGAGCAGTCAACGCACAACTAACAAGCGGCCACGCCCACCTCACTCCAAACCAAGTACCAGGTCCAACAGCTTACTTGCCTCTTTCAAAGTCGACGTCGTCTCACGCAGGAAGTTTGTGTCCGTACTGATCAACGGACACCCAGCTCGTCTCCAGCTTGATACTGCATCCGATAACACAATCATCTCCAATCGCCTGTGGAAAGCAATTGGCTGCCCGCCAGTCCAACTGACATCCCATTCTGCCACCAGTGCCTGTGGTGGCACAGTGCAATAAACTGGGCAATTGCATTGCCGTGTCAGCTTCAAGAACAAGACCATCGATGGAGTTTGTTACCTCTCCGATGCAAATCTCAATATACTTGGTATCGACTGGCTTGAACAACTCGGCCTGACAGAACTATCAATTACACATATTTGCAATCGATTAGTCCTCCACAGCGAGGCCACCGTGCATGGCGGACGAGCTCATTCAACGCTTCAGGTCGGTATTCGATAAGGGTCTTGGCTGCTGCACTCGTGCCCAAGCGGTTTTGCACCTCAAACCTGCGGTTCAACCTATTTTTCGGTCGAAATGCCCAGTACCCTACGCTGACCTACCTCTCGTCGACCAGGAACTCAAACGCCTTGAGGAGTTAGGGGGTGTTAACGGATCGCATTTGTGCTGATTTCTCTACCGGGCTCAATGCTGCTTTGGAAGCTAACTGCCATCCACTGCCCGTCTATGAAGACTTGTTCACGATCCTCAATGGTGGAACCTGCTTCGCCAAGCTAGATCTAGCCGATGCATACCTGCAGGTCGAAGTCGCCCCACAATCCCGTGGTCTACTGACGATCAACACATCGCGGTCTTTACCACTACACCAGACTGCTATTCGGTGTCAAGACCGCCCCAGTCATCTTCCAGCAGATCATGGATGCCATGTTGTCCGGCCTGCATGGCACAGATGTCTACTTGGACGACATCATTATTTCTGGGCGAACGCGTGACGACTTTCGAGAACGGATCGCAGCCGTTTTCCAACGAGTTTAAGATTACGGATTTCGGCTTCGAGCAGACAAGTGTCAATTTTTCATGTCGTCCATCAAATACCTCGGCTTTGTTTTCAACGCTACCGGCCGCTGTCCAGATCCTGAGAACGTTCGTGCCATCCAACATATGCCACCTCCGAAGGACGTCTCATCACTCCGCTCGTTCCTGAGTCTCGTTAGCCATTACGGCTCCTTCCTGCCTTCGCTACATGACGTCCGAGCTCCCCTAAACCACCTCCTCAGAAAGGACATACAGTGGCGCTGGTCTCCTGAATGTGCATAAGCCTTTGAGAAGATCAAGTCAATGCTGACCCATTTCGATCCCGGCCTCCCAATCGTTGTGGCTGCAGACGCCTCCAATTTTGGCGTTGGTGCCGTGATCTCTCACGTTCTCCCCGATGGGTCTGAGAAAGTCATCATGCACGCTGCACGGACACTCACAGATGCTGAGAAGAAAGCCTTGGCTCTCATCTTTGCTGTGAAGAAGTTTCACAAGATGATTTACGGCCGACATTTCATCCCTCTGACGGACCACAAGCCACTCGTTTCCATCTTCAGCTCAAAGAAGGGTATACCTGTGTATTGTGCCAGCCGGCTGCAGCGCTGGGCGACCATTTTCATCAGCTACGACTTCGACATCTGATATCGTCGAACTGAGGATTTTGGCCACGCTGATGCTCTTTCTCGCCTCATCGGCAACCAGCGTTCCGCTGAAGAAGACACCGTTGTTGCTGCCGTATCCATTGAGAACGATGTGCGCCAAACGCTTCTCGACGCCACCGGCGCAACTCCAACTACGACATCCGATGTCAGACGTGCCTCCGAATCTGACCGCATCTTTCAACAAGCAATCACGTACGTACAAACCCGACAGCTATCAACCCCACCAGCTGGTGAACTCCATCAGTTCTATCTACGACGCGAGTCCCTGTCAGTCGTCGAATCCTGCCTGATGTTTGCTGACCGCGTCGTCATCTCTTCTTCGCTTCGCCAATCTGTTCTTGAACAGTTTCATTCTGGACACTCTGGTGCGGGACGTATGAAGGCGCTTGCCAGGAGCTATGTTTACTGGCTTGGGATAGACAACCAGATCGAAGACCTGGTTAAGCAATGTAGTCGCTGCCGCCAAGCTGCAAAGAACCCGCCGAGCGTAGATTCTCGGCCATGGGAGCAACCAGAATAACCGTGGTCACGTCTCCGTGTGGAGTTTGAGAGATCCGTCGACGGTGTGGTATACTACATTCTAGTGGATGCATACTCCAGGTGGCCTGAGATCTGCTGGGGATGTCACATATCCCCAAAATACTGTCCAATAACTGGAACGAGCACTTACCGTTTCTTTTGTAAAGCCGAATTCCTTTGATGTACCATCGGTTTTTTACCTCTGGTGCCGACTCACACACTGGACACTAGTTGGCTTGTTTTTTCACCGATGGCTTGACGAGCTATAAAAACGCAAGAGCTGCATTTTGCACTTTGACTTCGGCACTCGGAACTTCGGGCTGAGACAATAAACGCTCTTTTCGGGAGACCAGTGTTTTGCCTTTGTAGTCGGCTTTGGTGGAATCGGCTCTTCGGGGTAAAACAGCGCGTACCATATCACTGCGTCCTAGGAATCGTTCCAGCTCAATTGCATCCGCTCGGTCGTTCAGGAATCGTTCCAGTTTAATTGCATCTACTCGGTCGCTCCGCGTTATAACATTTTTGGCGACGCTTGTTGGTTTATTATTATGGACCTATCCAAGTTGGAATTGTTATTGGAACAACAGCTTAAACTGATAGAGATGTTTGCGAAGTCTAAGGAAACCTCCGCACAATTTGCAGCTATGAACGCACCGTCGATTGATGCCTTGTGCAACAGTATATCGGAATCCCATCACGATCCTGATTCAAATGTTACATTTGACACTTGGTTCAGGCGTCATGAGGATTTATTTACAGTTGATTTCGCTGGCCACGACGGTGGATGGAAAGTCAGACAGCTACTTCGTAAGCTCGGTGAAGCTGAATTAGACAAGTATTGCAACAGTATTTTGCCTGATAAACCTTAAGACCGCAATTTCAAGGATACTATCCAGTCGCTTAGTTATCTGTTTGGTGATCAATCTTCTTCGTTCAGTATTCGTTACAGATGTCTCAAGCTGGCAATGAACGATTCTGATGATTTCCTGACGCATGTTGGACTGGTAAATCGTGAATGTGAACGCTTCAAGCTGAAGTTCCTGACGGACGATCAATTGAAGTCGCTGATGCTGATATGCAGTCTTCAATCTTCAAGGTTGGCTGATATACGCAGCCCGTTGCTGAACCGTTTGGAACAGGAACCAAATCTCACCTTGAACGACATGGCTGCAGAGTACCAACGACTGGTAAACTTGAAGCATGACACCACTCTGGTCCAGTCTGGAGGCCAAGGTGGTACCGAAGTTCATGCGGTTCAACATCCTTCTACTGTCAAATTGTGCAACCCCGGCCCGTCACACAATGCACCGTCTCGCCCGAAAACTGGAAAGAAGCCTCCGGCAGCATGTTGGCACTGTGGGGCATGGCACTTCGTCAGGTTCTGCCCATTCAAACAACACAGATGTCGTCAATGTAATTCAGTCGGCCATAAAGAAGGATATTGTCATTCAGGTCAGCAACGTACATTTGCTGGTTCAAGGTCCAGATCGAAGTCGCGATCTAAGTCACGATCCACAACAGTGGGCAGCAAAAAGACCTTGATGCAAGTCTTCCAAGTCAACGCTCCAAGCCGGCGTAAGTTCATAACCCTTCATACCAATGGTCAGCCAGTCCGGTTACAGTTAGACACTGCATCTGACATAACTATCATTTCGGAGAAACTCTGGCACACGCTCGGGCAACCTCCCGTACAAGATGCCAAACACATCGCCATCAGTGCATGTGGTGGTCACATTCCACTCACGGGTCAGCTGCATTACTGCGTTTCATTCCGTGGTAAAACGTTCCACGGATCCTGCATCGTGACAACATCAAAACTTAACTTATTTGGCCTCGACTGGTTTGATCGATTGGATTTGGCAGACACTCCCATCAACACAATCTGTAATCATGTGAGTCACGCTTTGTCCGATCAACAAGCAGCCAAAAAACGCCCTCGCTTGGCAGCGGTACCATGGCCGCAACCCGACAAACCCTGGTCTCGGATACACATCGATTACGCTGGTCCCATCAACGGACTACATTATCTGGTTCTCGTGGATGCCTACTCCAAATGGCCGGAGTTCGCCGCTGTATCTCCCCCGACCACATCGAAAACCTTGCAGGTGTTGGAGAGGATATTTTGTCAACATGGACTCCCAGAGACCATCGTATCAGACAATGGCACACAGTTCACGTCACGTGAGTTCCAGAATTTTTGCACACTTAATGCCATTTGTCACATGCGCTCTCCACCCTACCATCCCCAATCCAACGGTCAGGCTGAACGCTTCGTAGATACTTTCAAGCGAGCGCTTCTCAAGTCACGGGGAGAGGGAACGTCGGAAGAGATCCTCCGAAAATTCTTGATTGCCTACAGAACCACTCCCGAATGTGCCACACCAAGTCAGCTGTCTCCCGCAGAAACACTCATGGGCCGAAAACTTCGGACAATGCACCACGCCATGCTGCCGAGAACCACAGCTTATCAAAAGACGCCACCGGCGAAGCGTAGATCTTTATTCGAAGTGGGGTCAGCCGAGTACGCCAGAGATTACCGCGCGAATGATAAAACATGGAAACCTGGCCGTATCCTGAGCAAAAAAGGAAGCGTCATGTTTGATGTTGCTGTTAGGAACGAGACTTGGTCGCGACACAAAAACCAATTACGATCGAGAAGTACCTTCGAAGAATGCTGCAATGAAAGAGAGATCCTGCTCGACATACTTTTGGATACGTTCAACGTTCCAGTCAAAGCACCGAGTTCGGAGAGCGCAGCACATACAGCGACTCAACAGCAGAACATTGTCGACGAATCCCCCATACCCAGACGACGGTCCGGCCGCAAGAGAAAACCTACTGTGCGCTCCCAGTTGAACCCCAAGAACCCCCGATACTAACTGGAGTGAGCACTTACCGTTTTTTCTTGTAAAGCCGAATTCCTTTGATGTACCAACACTTTTTCTACCTCTGGCGCCGACTCACATACTGGACGCTAGTTCGCTAGTTTTTCTTCATCCGATGGCTTGACGAACTATAGAAACGCAAGAGCTGCATTTTGTACTTTGACTTCGGCACTCGGAATTTCGGACTGAGAAAATAAACGCTGTTTTCGAGAGACCAGTGTTTTTCCTTCATAGTCGGCTTTGGGGGAATCGGCTCTTCGGTGTAAAACAGTGCGTACCATATCACTGCGTCGCAGGAATCGTTCCAGCTCAATTGCGTCCACTCGGTCCTTCCGCGATATAACACTTTCATTATAACGTCTATGGCAAACCTAAGTAACAATGATGAAAATTAACAGCCTCGACGTACGCCGCGCTTGGTGTTGCAACCGTTAAGCAGTACACCGTAAACCTTAACCCTAGTTGGAGTATATGAATAAAGCGTAGACAGAACGTTCACACACAGGTGAAGGTCAGTCAACCGAGTCAATCGCATACTTACAAATAAAAAAGCGACAACTGTTTGCAAGCTATACGTACGACGTTGTTCCAGAATTTGGAGGGAAGTGAAAATACCATTAAAACACCCTCGTCCTGGGCGAAACCCCGCCTGTTCTTCGTTAATTTTTGCCGCCCGACCTGTAGTGGGTCGGTGAAGTACAATGGATGTAAGAACCCTGGTTACGATTGAAGTCGGACCCATCCCCATATGGTTTTGGCAAGAGCTCCCAACTACCTTCTTAGATATGGAAACTATCATCGAGTTCTTCCAGCAGAGATGGACATTTCCCGTCGTCCACACGAAATCGGAACAACCGAGTGAAGACCCATTCTAACTCTTTTGTGCCTTGTATGAAAATTCGCGTCAACAGTTTATCTCGGCCAGCAGCCCTAGAGTGTTTGACTGCCAAAGTGCAATTGAGGACCTCAGTTTGGGCAAGTGGTTCAAAATTTACCAACCAGAGTACACCACCACAATTTTGTGATGGTAACATAATGAAAGTAGACGGCCGTCTAAACTGACATTCAAGGAGTTCAAGGAGTAGGCCGTTTGTTTCGTTGACATATTCACTGACAGACGATCGCCTGGGATCAACAGCATGGATAACCTTGAAATGTGAGATAGTTTTCCCTTAAACAAGAGTGGTTTTCATTCTCTCAACTCTGTTTATTAGCCAAACATCACCCTCAACGATCAGGCTACGCCTCAGCTTCCTACGGATATCTATTGCGAACTTGTTACACGAACTGAGAGAAAGAATGTTACGTGTGATATTTAACGACTGTAGGGATTTCTGTGAGATTCAGTTCGTTTTAACTACGGACCACCACAGCGCATGCTAAAGTACCTGCTTCATGAATTCACTGTGAGACGCGGACCCAACAAACTCTGGAATCTTTGCATTCTAGAGTGGTTTGCTGATTACGCTTTAACGACAGCAGAGTCGGTTTCGCAACAACCAGCCGTCACTGCTGGTGGGGTAATTGATAAACAAAAACAGAACAAAACAGCAACGTACCAACGCATGATCTCAATCCAAGCATGTGTACCACTAAGAACAATAGTCCTGGAGAGGGTCACGTCACCAATAACTAACGGCTATTTGGTCTATCAGTGGAAAGAACTGACTTGGAGGCCAGGGGCGCCAAATATGACAACGTGTGTGTTGTTTAAAAGCAATACAAGCTAGAAATAGCTTTTGCTCAGGGCACAGTTACAAAAGTTACCCGCCATTATCCGAGCAGTGTGATGCTATCCCAAACCTGCCACTAAAACAAGATTCGACCACACCAAGGCGACCGACTGGAGCGTCCACATCTGCGACCACAATGACTACAGCCGAACCATGTGTCGGTCGAAGGAGAGCCGCCAGATTCGAGAAAAACGCGTCCTTGATGCCGACATCACTACATTCAGTAGGAGCATGAGCAAATAATGAAAAGATTTCTGAAGGTTTTCAACTTGAACATCACTCACATTTGATCGCAGCCTCCGCATTCACATAGATTTTCCAGTCAACCTCTTTCAAAAAGTAGTACTAGACTCGAGTTTTGCCCTCTTTGGAGCTCATCAGTAGTGCACATCCTTGCCACGGCCGGGATTTGAACTCCGGCCATTCCAATCATGAGGCAATTGTGTTGACCACTGCGCCTTGCAGGTTTAATGAGATCAGTGATCTAGACTTGTCTTAGAAGTCCTAATCGCGGGGTTATCGATTGGAGTTAACAGGACAGTTACTGTCTCCTCTCGAGACGATCGGGCAACCTGATAATTGCTCATAAGCGAGAGTGGTTGAGCGTTCAGATTTGATAATTCGGTCGTGCCTGATGTGAGGTCAATGACGCAGTGGTCAACACGGTTGCCTCATGAATGGAATGGCCGGAGTTCAAATCCAGGCCGTGGCAAGGATATGCATTACTGATGAGCTCTAATGAGAGCGAAACTGGAGCCTGGTGCTTCTTTTCGATAGAGGCTGGCTAGAAAGTCTATCTGAAGGCGATGGCTGCAATCAAATGTGAGTGATGTTCAACTAGAAAATAAACCAAATCTGTGACTACTCACCAGTAATTTCTGAAGGTGTTGTGTCTACAGCTGACCTCAGCACAACCTGCCAGGCGGACAGCACAGTCTATCTCTAACAGGAATCCAACCTACCAATGCGACCGCGAGCGTCATGCTGAAGACTATAGCTACTCCAGCTTGACCAGTAGCGTCAGCCATGTAATCACCCAAAGTGTGTAACCAGTATCAGGTAGACAGTGTGGTTACTGTTAGTTCCATACGTTCACTACTGTCCCAGATTCTAGTCTCCGAGATACAGAAGATATCGACACTCAACGAGTCCAACGTTCGTGTAAGAGCAGCCTGCTGACCTATCTGTTTCAGAGCGCGAACGCTGAAGGCACCCACAGTATTTCACATTCTAGGTCTAAGCAAGGGACGAGAGAGGCCTGAGGCTGAATGTTAAGAGATGGGACTTACATGGACAATGTCACCACTAGATATAACTGTTGTGGGGCCTGGAGAGTAAATACCAGGAACAAGAGTCCGGAGG
>QNGE01006490.1:0-31339 GCA_008508345.1 Paragonimus westermani
CCGTACAGCAAGGACACTGATGTTAGTCGTGTTCTTGCGTTACTAGCGTTAGATGATGCTTACGACGCTGCATGACTCGATGCCGGCTGAGATGTGCCGTGGCAGAAACTGTACTCGTATAGATGAGCGATGGAGAGTTTTTCTGGGTCGGTCCCGGATGTTGAGGATGTCGTCCGGGAATAATGGTCCTTGCCAGAAGCCTAAAATAAGTTTTGAGATGTCTGATCTCGAGCCATGGCAAGCTTTGGTAGTTTGGGCCTTAAGAACGTTTAATCTTAAGTGTACGCTGTGCTGGTTACGATTGTAAAAGTGACACCGTTGGAAAAATATCCGGGAGATGGTGGGAGAACCAGGATTGCCAGATTTGTTTGCCCTTGATTATTGAATTGGACCGGATGCTGAGTCAGCGCGTCGACCGCAATGTGGTGAAAGTAATCGGGATGAAGAAAAGTCAGGGTATGTAGGCCAGTAGGGGATGAGATTGGTCTTGATTGAAGCGAGCACCACGACGTCGATGGTTGCGTTTCCGCTCGGGAGAAAACGCGTCCCACCGTGCTGCATTCAAACGAGTCAGTTCACCGGATTTTATTGTCGGATTTTCTGATTTGACAATCGGATGAATTTCTTGAAAGAACACAGCATAGGCTGACACCGGCCTAGCTGCGCTAGTCCATTGACGAGACAAACGCTTTCGTAGGGTATTGAACTCACCGGAAGTGATGAGCTCAGTCACTGGACCTGTGGCTAATTTTTGAGCAAGCCTGAAAAGTGCCTTCTCTCCCTCTTTGTCAGACGAAGATGATGAGTAGTCGGATGGGGCGTCAGACAGGCGGGGAATAACGCCGTCTGTTAGTTGGTTGGCCCCATCGGTGTTCACAAAATTGGGTGAATGGCAGGCTAGAGGTTCATCCGGATCCTTCAAGACAGACTCTTGAGAAATTGACAAGTCTTCGCCGTCTATAGAGTCATCCGAATTGTATGTAGTAATGGATGGCATCAACTTGCGCGCCTTTTCAGCAAGCGACTCGTTTATTTGCTCCGTGCAGTTACGTTGGCATCCGCTCTGAAGCTGCCGTCCCCATGGAGATATCACGCTTCGGCGATCGTCCACATATCAATGCTACCTGAACGTTGGTGAGTCCCTGATGAACGCTGGACGTCGCGGTTCCACTGCGGTGAGTCCCAGTGATGTACGCGTGCACGGTTCCCCAATGGGATCGGCGTGATCTGGGGTTCCATTGCCATGCAATTTCCGTCTCGCCCTGGGACTAACTCAGCAGCTTTCTCGTACGATCGGGCCAGACGGATTGCGCACGACAAACCTGCAGGCGGTTCTTGAATGAAGCGTCGGAGAGTGAAGAGGTCTCCGATACCTTCGAGGAATTTCTCGAACACGAGCAAACACTGTGTCCTTCGGGGCGTCCGGAAATGCCCGCGCAACTAAAACTCGTAGCTCGTTGGTATAGCCCTCCACACTCTCTCCGAGTAGCTGCCTCCGATTCCAGAACGTCGTTCGTGATTCCGCGCGATTGTCGGGGACAGGGTATAATTCATCCAGCTTGTTCCAAATTGCTCCGGCTGTGGCTGTTGTAGGTAAATCAGAGGCCTACAAGACCTGCTGAACATTGCCACTTAACAGACTCATGATGTAGGGGCCTTGGAAATCAGTCGGTATACTTGCAAGGTATAAATCCACTTTCCGCCGCCAGAGCCGGAGATTAGTGTCTGAGTCGAAGGATGGAGGGGGTTTAATGGCCGGCTTGTAACGGCCAACCAGTAGTAGCCAGCAACCCTCTTTGAATTGGTGATTGGATGTTCAAAATCGTCTGTTTTAGTCGGAGATGCAATCCCCGTCGCCATTTCTGTAGTGCACAGAGCAGATACAAGTTCACGGTCGACTGATCGTGGGCTAAAATATAGAGAGGAACCTTCAAAGAAAGGACACTCAAACAGCGAACACACGGAACAACGGCCACAAGTCACGCTCGTCACAACAACACGACCACGGAACACAGGGAGAACAATAACACAGCAGACAGCGTGTATCGGCCAGATGTTACTATAAGCACATGTTACATAAAAATGGGTATACGGAATGGGAATGTTCGGGGGAAAGTACGTACACAAGGGGAGTTTGGGATGTATTCAGTGACAGACGATCGGTCCATTCAATTGGGGCATTTCCGTATTCTTCATCTGCGCGGATCTCTGGAATAGGAGCAAGAGAGGAAAGTAGGTTAACGAACTTACAAGTGTGGCGTGTTTTGGCCACTACACAATCGTAATTTAGAACGGCGACGATAACTCAGCGGCACGCATAGCGCGTTGGCGGCTGTTAGGCGTTCATAGGAGATTCTGTTGCTGCTAGTGTTAGTTGGTTGTTTTTTATATTAATTCCGGCGTTGGCGCGTAGTTCGACGGATAACCGGTTTTCGCGGAAGATGTCGAACTGATGGATCTCAGCGAAGTGTTTCGGTTATTCTTTCTGGACGTTTTTCGCTGCGACACATTCGGTGAATTTCATAAGAAGTTACGGAAATTTTAATTCATGACAGGAACCGGTTACGCTTTGTGGAATTATGAACACGTGCGCATTACCGCCGGAATTCGGAGAAGAAAATTCCGGAATGTGCGGTGTACAAACAGTGCAGTGTACTAGGAAGAGCAAGCAAACGGGAAGCTTGAGACACACATGATTATGTTGTTTCGCGCATGGTTATATGGTGCTACAGTTTCTAGGATGTCCACTGTACCTGGATTATTTACATGTCTCGCAGGGATGGTGGTTTAGGTATATTGCAGAGTGACTTGATTGACAATCACCGGACAATGTCGGTCGACCCGGAAGTATACCGAGCCAATCGTGCGCTGGAAAGTGCGGCGGAGTAGCTGTACGTGGGCTGTTGGTTAGTTTCCATAGGACCCACGAAGTCATCTATTGCGTTAGACGTGAATATGATAAAGTGATGAATTGTAATGATGTAGAGTCGTTAAGACAGAGGAAACGACTACGTGAGCATTCTGGCTGCGTTCTGGAGTGCACACGGAAGATGCTAGAACCCATAGGACCTATGTGCTTGAAACGGACGATAAGGGCAGACTGTTGGTTTTGTCGTTCACTACTGGAAGGCTTCAAGAACCGTACGTAAAGTACGGGAGTGTTATTACGGCGGATTCGACAGCTGAGTGCAACAACGGAGCTTACCATTTATGACACGTTGTTACGGATTGCATTGGTAAAGGTAGAAGCGTTTCTCATAGTTTTTCCGATGAATGGCTGTTTAGGGGTCATGTTGGGAAGCTCTAGGCAGCCGATGCTACCAAGGGATGCTAAGATTATCGGATGGATAGTTTCCCGACACAGCTTGAATGCGTGGAAGAATAGGTTTCTAATGCTAAGATTCTGTTCCGTTCATTTCATATGAAACAGAATATGGTTGACATATAGACAATTGGAGCAGAAGAACCTTCTCGCTGGAGAAATGAGAGATCTTTTGTATTGCAAGTCCGAGGAGGTGTTCAGTTAGATAGTTAGCAAAATTTTCACTCGCAACAGGGAGCTTGACGAGTACGTGGAAACTCGCCTGCTGCCTGTGACAGAACACCGGGCCGCGTATGCAAGACGTGGCATTGGGCACCACGGAAATGGGACAAATAATGGGATGGAGGTGACTAATAGATATACCAAGGGTAATCTGTCACCTCGGTTCACGTTATTCGACGGTATAAGGAAGATATTGAATAAGAATGAGTACTTGGAAATGGAAGTCCGACGGACGATGCCGTCAGTGATGGGTGGACGTTCTGCGTGTGGAACGGACGGCGTGAGTGCGTTCGAACAACTTACTCCTTATGCGCTAGGGATAGCTGGGGAGAACTGGAAGAGGGCTATTTGCTTGTCAAACATTCAACCGGGCAAAGTAGTGTTTGTCGGTAAGCACGTCGTCAGCGTTGACGGTCCTGGGTCCTGTACGTGTTCGTTCTTCAATAGTTGGAAACTCCCATGCAGACACCTCGTTTGGTGTCGCAGTTGTGATCTGATCGAGACAACAACATGTAGTTGGTAATCACCGGGCTATTCGTAAATCTGCACAGTTGACGGAAGACTCAAAGTGAGGAAGCAAACTGACAAAGATAAAGAACCTTACTTCTATCATTTGTGAGGTAGTCAGCACCATGCCCAATGAGAAGTATGAATGAATTGTGAGGGCGTTGAAACGATTTTTGGATACAGCTACATCACGCGAAATTGTTCGTGTGCTTGCTTTGACCACGCGGTTGAAAGGCACAGATCTTCTCGGCCGGAGATGTGCCAGTCATCCACTTCCAGTTCTCAATCAAGACAGCGGAACCAATATACGCAGAAAACGTCTCCTATAGTAGGTTTCGGAAACCAGCCAGTAATGATGGACGGTAAGTTGTTCGCTATAAGCTTCTGATTACACCACATCCGCAGCAACTCATCGTCCAAGTATGTCACAAAAAGAGGAGGAGTGACGTCCATAGAAAGCATCTTCTCCCTGTGGACTTCCAACATTGTCCGATATGTGGCCGAGTAGACTTGGGGGATGAGGATTCAACCGACTGGGTCCAATATGACAGCTGTTGCCGTTGGTGGCATCACCAGTGTTACGGACACCCCAGTGTCGTCGACGTTTTCATTTGTACGCTCACCATTTCATCTGTATCCGTTTTGCTTGCTTGCATTAGCCCTCTTATGCCATGCATTTTAACCCACATCATGTGTTCATTCCGTTTTTCCCCGCCCACCCCGTTTTGCCGTTGTTACGTTGCAGGGTGGGCGAGGCTGCTGCAACCTTCAACCCCTCCTCAAAGCGGTGCATCAGTGGCTACCATTTCCGGGCTAGGCTAACCGGGTTCTGGTGCGCGCCTGAATAACCTTTGTATAGTGAAAAATTATGCAATATATGTGCACCACATTACGTATATCCGCTTGGTGAAGTGGAAACGATTATGGTAACTCGAGATGCATGACCACTATTCGATGATACTGCGGTTGTGGAAGTACCCTTGACATATAATGTAGACAGCTCCGTACGGGCGTACCTCACAGTGAGTGTACATTCCTAGTCGATAACCTGTAAGCAAGTGTGATACAGTGAACCGGCTGCCTTAAGCCCACAGTGCACCATAGGACGGAGGGTTCATGTATCACTCGTTATCGCTGTATTTCAGTGATTTCAGGTTAACCGCCTATCGTTAGGTCCCGTTTGCCCATTCTTCACGGATGACTGGTTGTGCGCCTGCTGTAGCATGCTCGATAGAAACCCATCATTCCTAAAGCCTCGGATACCCAGAACAGAGTGAGATCACTTGCGTGGTGACTTTCCTACCTGATTGGGATTCAAGCAACACAGGAAGCCTGAAATCCTTCCTGTTGTGTCCTTCGCAGCCGTGATCACTCGCTGCAGTCAATAACTGTTTTACGAGACTCACCCTAACGAAGAGGCCACGTGAAAGCAAATACATGGGGTTGGGTGTCGTGAAGTAGCTGTTTGGTTTCTAGCATTTTTTGCACAGGCTCAGAAGGCTGGTACACATTTACACAACACCTACCTCCTCGTTGGGTTCCGCGACATGAGAGAAAGCAGAGTGTGAGGGAGAGCCAGGGAAACAACGCCCAAAATTGAGGAGGGTAGCGGTGCTGGACTCCATCTGTTCTTCCCAGTTGTTCCGGCGACCCACCTTAGGCCGCGGGAGCGACAGCATCACTTATCTTGGTGTGTGTGTAACCACTCAGCGTCGGAGGGGTACCTTGGCAGCAGCTTCTGCAGATAACACTGGCAGATGAAGAGACTAGTAGCTTGTATTGGTGTTCGGTGAGGCCGGTGTACTTGAAGTGATGTGCTTTTCGACACTCGTAGCACTGTAGGAAGTTTCGTGCGAACATTTTGTACCCAGACCGATTGCTCATGCTCGGTGCCTCACAGTGTTCACTTTGTCCCAGCGCTACCTGATTTGACACCAGTCACTGTCGATAGAGACTATCAATATACCGTACGAAAAGATGGGCTTTTAGCAGTTCTGTACAACGGACGCAGTGAAACGAGAAATATCCGGCACCATGTAACAAAATTGATTCAATGCGTAGCGACTTGATATGGCACTCGATAATGATTGACAGAAATCGTATGCAACTTTCTATCCACAGGACATTAACAGGGAGACAATATGAACAAACAATGATCACTGGCTTGATGCCGACGGAGAGAACATTTGAATCAGACTCCCAGTCACCTGCACATCGAGATATATAACCATAGCCACGACGATCTGACCACTGTCAACCAAACGCGGAAACAGTACAGGAGGCATCATTGCTCTGCCCGTAATGCTCCATCGCTTGAGACAATAGTCTCAAGGCAAGACTTACCTCCTCCGTGACTCACCTTCACAGTGTGCATTACGAAGTTTCAGAAGACTCATCCAATACGCCACAAAACACTTCAGAATAAACACTCACTCAAAATTGAACATCCATTAATACTGCGTGACCATATATCAATCGCAAACTGCTCCGTAAAGCGAAGGAGAGCACACCGAGACCAACCAAAAAGAACTTCTAAGCCCAACATTTAAACATCCTACCTTCATCACTGATGAAAACCTGCGTCCATCCAACACACCAGCTCACTACCAAATCAGTTACATGTTGAAGCAACATTCGAGCAAGCGAATCATCTCATGAATCCAACTCAACCACACGCACTACAGGTGCACCACACACTGAATGCATCGTCGAGCTCGCATCCACCCTACCCTCATAATGCCGAAATCCTACCATATTGCCCGCTTTCTCATTCTAAGCATTCATACAAGATATGCAAACTTTTGGAGACGCCATAACTCTTACAGTGCAATCTACAGCCCCATTTCAAATAAGCCCTAACAACAATTTCGACCAATCACGTTCAGTTTTACAACCGATTACCACATACCAGCAACACGGTCTGCTACACAATTCAGATTTAATCAGTGCGCGCCCACTGGTTTCGACTGCGCGTTACATGCCATCTCTGCCTCGAGGTACTTCAGTAGGATTCGGTTGTAGGGGGTGTTTCATTTCACAGCAGACTCGATCTCGTTCCGGCAGTCAGATTGTTGTTCGTTTACTCTGACCACTTGAACGGCTGGAATGGTGAGAGTATGTGAAGTGTGTTGGGCGTCGGAGCAGCTAGCAACAGTCGGGCACCTAGGGGGTTGCACTGTTTCGTTGTATAATAATGAAAATTGAAGACTGCGGAAAAGGGAAGGAGAAATGGGATAGAAAAAGGAAGGGGAAGGAAACGACTGTTGATTTTGTCAAGGTCCGTTGCATTGTTTCAAGATTGCCGGAACTTGTTTGATTGGTGCTGAAAGGTATCTCTACGTTTTTCTATCTTCCCTGGAAAATCCGCACTGCCCATCCTTATTCTTACACCAGCTAGTGTTACTGTTTCCTTTACCCCTGCATGTCCGAGCCCTGTAAACGCTTAAACGCAAAAATCGGACAATTTCCCCCTTTTGTTCTTCAGTAACTTATAACTGCCATCGTTTCCCGATGCGCGAACAGCCGATTTGCTCCGACCCAACCAATGACCATTTGTTTGAGTGAGCTCAACTCCGTTTTACTGTTCACAGTTATTGAGCGGTGTCTGGTCGTCGATTTTTTATACAGGCACGACCTTCGTTTGGTTACTGAGGGTTTTCACATTCCAGTTAAAAGAATCAGTTTTCAAGTCGAGCGTCACTCATATTTGGTCGCAGCCTTCGCGTGCAGATAGAAATTCCGGCCAGCCTCTCTCGAAAATAAACACTAGACTCGAGTGTCTCTCTCATTAGAGCTCGTCCGTAGTGCGCCTCTTTGCCACGGCCGGGATTTGAACACCGGTCACGCTTTCACGAGGCAACCGTGTTAAAACTGCGCCAATGACATCACATTAGGCATGACCGATTTATCAAATCAGAACGCGGAGTTCGGTCTCGGTCTAGGGCTGCGGGTACCTGGCACAGATGTAGTCTGCTACGCCCTCACCTTTACTGACCGGCCGACCTTTTAAGTAATTTGCGGAAAAAGCCTCATTGCAACTGATCGTCCACCTCTTTCTAGTTGGGCAACGTGCCTTCGCTTTTTGCAGCGTTATGGACAATGAGACTCTCTATCGGACTCGGGACAGTGACTACACTTGGGCATATTTGTGTTCCGGACCCAGAAGCGGCTGTATGATTACGATATTCAAATAACGGCTCGGAGCTTTGTTGATTCGTGCTGACAGGCTACTTGGACTCACCAACCTGCAGAAGCACAGTCGTGGTGCGTTTATTACGCTTGCGCTTGTTCTTCCAAAGCTAGCTTGCTGGCTAGTGCAAGAGACGGGAGGCTTTGGTTGTGTTCAGCTAGATTAAGGTTGGCTGACGTTGGCGTATCGGGGACGCACGTTTTGGAGGGTAAAGAACCAACTCAGTATTTTATTCTGTCCTTTTCCTGGGTGAAACTACCTATACAAATGTTTAGTTGGCATGCCACACGATAGTGTCTTGGAGCCGGAGTGGGTGAGTCTCGGACCTTTAGATACAAGTCTACGGGGAACTCGCAGTCTTACTTGCGGTTGACCCACTAGTTACGAAAGCCACAAGCCATGGCTTTGTTGCGAGGCCTTACTACTTTCGAGTATGGTGCATAAACGTCGGTTGTCGGATTAATTGCATGCCCCATGCAGGATAACCAACCTGTAAAGCTCACAAAGCTTATAAGAACGACAAGCTGAAGAACAAGGCGAACAAAGCTGGCCAAACGTGCTGTCCGGTAAATCTCCATGGTGCAACGAGTTATTGCTGTGTTGCCGCAATGGATGATATTTCAGTGGTAGCACTATCACGCGACAAACTTTGTGTGACAGAAGTCGTTGGAGGGCTTTTGAATCTTTTTATTGTAGTAATGGCGCCTTACGCAGACGATCTGTGATGACGAAGTCGTCCCCACTTCCCCTTCAGTATATGTCAAGTTGTATTCGACTTTCGCGTTAGGTTTGGACCAAACATCTTCGCACTCTCGAAGCTTTTTTTCTCGCGTTTGCATTCTTATGTACCTTGCAACGTCATCTTCTTCGAACCACTGACTCCTATTTATGACCATTTCAACCGATTCTACCTGGATCTGGCTGCAATACATTATCACCTTAATCGACTCTCTAGCTAAAGTAATAGTTTCGTCCTATATACGCAAAGCCCTTTTGCTCAGCGCCCAGTCGTTCCCCTGATATACGGTTTCTCCCCCTGTCTCCTCCTTGGTCTTGACAGAGCCTATCGAATGCGTGGGAAATGGTACGGTCAAGTAACAATCAGATTGATCGGAGGATTGTGGAGAAACCCAAGAAACACGGCTTATGTTTTTCACCAGGTGTTCGCTTCATCTACAATGCTAAGTGTGGTATTTAACTTCATGTGAACGTTGATTATATTTTAATTGCTGCATTCCAATAATCGAACGTTTCTTTCACAGTACTGTCAGTATAGGCTTCTTGAATGCACATTCATCAGCGTTATAGCGGCTCCACCATCAATGTGGTAGCCATGTTATAAGACCTACGGCAAATCATGCGTGTATTTGTCAGAAATTGTTCCAGCTTTACCCTACATGGTGAACGGAATTTGTCATTTATCTCCTTTGTTATCGTGTGTTGCTCTGCTTTATGGTCAGAGAACGTAGCCTGCTCACAACGAAGATATCAACAGACTTGCTGCGTTTGACCATCGTTATCCCCGTCGATT
This sequence comes from Paragonimus westermani, assembly GCA_008508345.1. NCBI lineage: Eukaryota > Metazoa > Platyhelminthes > Trematoda > Plagiorchiida > Troglotrematidae > Paragonimus > Paragonimus westermani. Next base: position 9,772 of record QNGE01006490.1, read on the forward strand.
AGTCCACTTAATATGGACTAATCGTGTGAGCAACACAGCCGTTCGTCTGCGTGTATTCCGAAACGTTCAGGATGCGCGATCAGTTGGTCAACTACCAATGTTGCACAGCTTGCGACAGTTGGGCCACGTACTCCGTATGCCANGTTCTGGCTTCATGTACCAGTTACACTCGTAAACTCACCTTGTGCAACGTGGAGACACCGGGTGACATCTTTCCTCAGAAGCATGGGCCTCAGCGATAGTCCTGTAAGAGGAGACAACAGGGACAATGGCCTGGTAAAGCATGCATACGACTCACACGTGGGAAATCCGAATTGGGCCAAAAGCACGCTGCGTCACAGAAGTTAAATTCAACTTTTACTTCGAACATTGACACTTTGTTGGAGATAGGCACATTACTCATATTATGTGATGTACATACGTATTTCATTTCTGTGCATATATCCTCATACATATACGTATATATTCATTTACATGTGCACATAATTTCTGCCCACATTTTAGGCTTCATCTGCAAGACAATCACGGTGTTAGACAAAAAGTAGCTGGTGTATGTCTGTCACCTAGACTTTTGCGAAGTGTTTACTCAGCCAATCACCGACTGCCTCCGGAAATGCTCGAATAATATTGCGTGGCGCCAGGAATACTCCAGTGGACTAGGACACTCACAGTGTCCGCTGGGAGAGGACTGTTGAACGTCCAGAGGGTTCTTGGATAGGTCTCACGAGGTTCTGTGATGAGACCTATCTAGTTTTTTATATATAACAACGAGTTGGCCGGGCAACTGAATAAACATTGCCACATGTTTTTCGACGATGTGAGGAGTGTTAGAAATCCGAATCGATCGGACTTTCGAGCGGATCCGATTAGGTTGACTGCACGTGTGCGCCACTGGAAGCTTCCGTTTAACTTCGGTAAATACATTGGTTTGACTGGCCCAGATGAATTAAAGGCCCGTCGTTTTCTCTCGAGGGCGAATTGGCGTATGTAGGTTATTTAGGTAGATGAAGTCAGGGATTCGGGATTTCGTCTTCGTGGTAAGTTCACTCCGGCAGCTCAATGTATGTTTGCTGCAAACAATGAACAGGACGACCCTCTTTCACTTCAGAAAGACAATCTCTTTCACTGGTTCTGGCGTATTTACACCATTGTATGAGGCGCTAATAAGAGCGCATTCGAAATAGTGTATTCAAGCATGCAACCGGCATCTAAAAAAGAAATAGTATTTATAGAAGGTCAACAGGCTGGCCGCCAGGACGGTTTGTGGAATTAAAGATATGGACTATGTTACCGGATTGAAAAACTGGAACTACTTTCTCTGAGACGCAAACGACGTCGTGGGGACGTAGTCGAAACGTGTAAGACTATGCACCAGGGGATCCGTTCGTAGATGCTGAGACGCCCCTCTCAAGGGGTCAGTCGTTGACTCTGGACAATTCACGTGCTCGTGAACAAGGTCACCAACTCATGGAACACGATGTCTGAGTCTTTAGGTTAGGCCACTTCAGTCGAATCGCTTGAGAGGAAGCCGGATCGAAAGTGTGAACGTCTAGTTCCTTGTATGATATAATCCTCGCATAATTTTGGCCTGTCCGTTTGAAGTGTAAATACGGTTTTTTTTGTCTGTTTGATTGCACATTTTTGAGTGCTAGTGAGCAGTTGTCTTAATTTCTTAAATGAGCGTGTACATCCTAGCGAACCAGCTCGCGATGAAGTGTCCACACGCGTATATGCATGCGCACCTGTGTAAGACAGATAGTTAGTTGTCATCTGGCGCATAGGTGTAGTAAGCGGAACCTGCTAGTTTGCCTAACTATAGCTGTAAAAAGTGACCGACAGCAAACTAGAAACTCCTACGAGCAGGACTCAAGCACCAAAGTCCTTTTTCCTCTGCATTCTCAGTTTTCGTTCAACCCATGCTGCGTCCATCACTCTGTGATTGCTCTTATGCGCCCTTCCTCCTCACCTGAAATTTTGCCCCAGGACCGGTCTCCCATACGGGTACATGATTCCTGCTTAGGTCTGTAATCTGATTCTGTTAACCTCGGTCAACATTCTGAGTATGCTACCCCTAGAATGGTGAACCTGTGGCCAGATCGTGGTGACAACAAAGTGGTAGTCTGGTTTCCTCCTGATTAACCACTATGCTTCTTTTCTTGTGATCCGGATCAGAGGTCAAAACTGGTGAAACATGTTAATCGGGTGTTAGTCCCATCATACCTCTGCAGCCCAGGATATCTAAAAGGATCGAAATAGTCTGACAAGCGTGCACACGGCCACACCGCTAAAAACCGCAAAAACAAAATGTGACTAATATAAAACAGAATGCGTTGCAGAGCTGGACTAACCAGACTCTCGTTCCTCCCTTGAGACAGTGCCTTACCTGTGGAAGGTCGCCTCTGCTGAGCACAAGAGTCGTCATATCGTATGTATATCCACCTTCTCATTCTTATGCGAGAAAGTATACCTATCTCTCCCAATGTTTTCGGGCCATTTCAATATATTCGACCTCTGGTCTGTGGGTGTCAAAATTAGTGGTTGTTTGTCAGTTTAAACTCAACGCGAAAATGTGAAGAAACTCCGTCTCACTGTTGTTAATTAGCCATGTTGAGAACGAGCAATGCGAAGCACAATATGAAACTAGATAAGCGACTCCGTGTGTAAAGGCTTGTATGGAAGCAAACGTGCCATACGTGCCGGCTTGCAAAAGACGCATTTGGTAATAGTAGTAGTAACAGCGCGTGGAAGCTACTGCCTTGGTCCGGAACTTCAAAGTTTTCTTGCTAAACCAAGGTTGTCCAGTCCACCTGTGCGGATCCTGTATCATCCCTCAACTCAAAATGGACAGTCTGTCATCGTCCATCGGGCTCATACATATTGCCGCACTCCCAATATTGATAGGTTCTTTACACAATATATTGGTTGATCGTCGAAATATGCGTCTGCATCTTCTCGCTGTTCAGTTTGCTTCCTTACACCGTGAAGTTTGCCTCGAGGTGACCTCAATGCTCCATGCGCTGCTCCGCAACTCATGCACCATGTCTTCAAATATACGTGCGGCCTTCATAAACGGGTTCGAAGCTCTTGATTCTACGCGGTTATCAGATCGACACGGGCTATCAGTTTTCCTCCACATCTAACGCATCGCAACGCTGACTCTTATCAGAATGCTACCGCCAAGCTTGAATGCTCCGTCATTTGCCAGAGTGACGTACGCCACGGCGACTAACTGTCCCCGATTTAATTCTTCGTGGCAATGTAGAAGGTGCTAGCTCTTTCCCTACTGGCGCACAGTCACCAATAACAGGACAAGCTGGTTGGCAGTTTCCACTGCGCCGACTATCTGATCTGAACCCTACACGTCTCGCCGAGAAGCTTGCAGCAGCTTCTAGTGCCCTGGAATTATCCGGGCTGCAGGTCAACGCGCGCAAGACGAAGCTTGTGATCATCCACAGTGACCAAAAATGCAGTGCGCCCGTTATCTTTAATGAGTTTATTCACTTCGGTACGGACACTATCCGTTCATTAAACACACCTGGCGCGGTGACCTACCTAGGTACGTGTTCACCTGGATGGGTGAAGCATTAACTACTCACTGTCTGCAGCTTCGCACCATGCTTGATGAAACCACCAAGGCGCCACTGAAGCCGCATCAACGTCCAAATTTCTCGAGGCAACATCTGGTCTCGAAGATGAATCACTCGTTAGTATTGAGTCGAGTACAGAGGAACACGCTAAAAGCTATAGGTCGTACAATTCTCCGGTTTGTTCGACAGTGGCTCTGCCTTCCAGAAGACATACCCATCAGCCACATCCACATACCAATTCGTTCAGTCGTTTGAGTGTCCCGAGTTTGTCCATAACCATTCCAATCTCGCGCATATCTCGACTGGAGGGACCACTTTCCAGTCGATGTCCAGTTCTGCGGAATATGGTCCGATATGATTCTTTTTCCCCCTGTTGTGGTAAGTGAACTTCTCGGTGCGCGCCAACGGTGTAGTAGCGATGAAAAAGGAGACCCACGCGGTGTGAATGGATAGACTCTGCCATCAGCTAGAAGGTCATGGTCTTCAAGAAATATCACGCCTTCCGCTCATAAATCGCTGGCGGTTCAATTCAGAACGTATCTTCCCTAGAATTTTTATTCCTGCCATCCAACTCGAATGTAACTCTCTGTGGACTAAGGTCCGAAATCCACCCGGTGGCCGAAGTGGCCACCCAGTTTACTGCTGTGACAACTGCGGTCACCCAGAGAGCCTCGCTCCTATTCTGCAATCATGCTGAATCACCCATGACGCGTGTTGTTCTCGACAAAACCGTGTGGCCAAAGGCTCGGCGAAGCTACTGTGTAACTAGGTCTGTGTGTTCTCCGAGGAGTTGGGAGCGCCAGCGGTGAACTCTTCCATGAAACCCGATGTGATCATCATCCGTGATGGGGTTACTGTGATATTTGACGTCAGTATAGTGGGTGGCTACCAAAGCCAACTTGCATGGACAGGCAAAGTTGTGAAATACAGGACCGGCTCTAATAATGCCGCCACTCAGTCGGTTCTCCACATCATGGGCTCTGATGTGAACTATGTTGCCGATTCACCTGTGATCTCTTCTGTTATACTTCCCCCCCATGTAGCACCACTCTTCGGTTGTGACTGTCCTCCTACGCAGTCACGGATTTATGTTTACCGACTGTTCTTGGTTCCCCAAAAACCTACGACACGTATATACGAGGAACCCGGCAATAACTGCTGCCACCTTTCTGACACTCGTCTGTCTATGATCGACATTCTGTCCCGATAGTTGAGCCTCGACTGTGTCAGCATCCCTGTGCCATGGAGAGCTTTTGATTCTATGAGACCGATTGTTTATAGTGTCTTTTTGCGTTTCGTAATTTTTCCCTCTTCTGAAACCCGTTTGTGGAATACCGTGCAAGTAACTCTTCATTTGATGACTGGGCTAATAACGCACGCCAATCTTGTCAACTTTCCAATGTTGCTAACTATGCAGCGCCTAACAATGGGCCCAAAAGCTTGTTTCCACATTCTACTGCTCACAAATCTGTTGCTTGATTTTGGTGTCAACGTTGTTCTTCCCTCTAATGAAGATGTGTATAATGTTCTTCAAAATAAACGATACTGTGCTAGTGGATGCATGTGGTAGTACGTACAGGATGTCACTGACGAGTGTAGATGCTGGGACGAACGCAATAATATGTGTGATTGAACACCCACGAACATAGATGCATATGTTCAGCTCGCGAACTGAAGCGTTCTAATGTGCGTATGATTTCTCACAATTTGCAACAGCGGTTCTATAGGTATGCATTCCAGTTGATGTACCTCTCCTCTGTTCTGGTGAGGTGGCGAAAGGACACCCTACCTTGAATTGTGAACATGAGGTTGAGGCGTTGAATGTTTCGGGCTCACTGGTAGGAGAGCCTGAACACTGGCTCCTGCCTGTCGTCTGTCATCCAAACCGAAATGAGCTGAACATGTTTGTGCACATATCCATATATACACATACTTGGCCCTTCCTGCCACCACGGAGTGGTGGCCAGTCTTGTATGCTTTCTTGATCCGGCGGATCATGCTGGCTGGGACGTTCGTCCTTGTAGGTTCAAACGTGCCAATTCGGCCAGCGGATAGCAGTCGGAAAAAAGGCTGCTGCACCCGTCGCGAATGAAGCTTGTGTGATGAGTTTTGTTTCGACCCGATGTTCGTTCTCGCCTGGTCTAATTTTGTGGGTGTGAATCGTTCGTCTTTGCAGTAGTATTAATCTAACCTACTCCAGTCTGTGCTTAACTACTGCAATTTGGTCATTGTTTGTGGTCGACGTCGCTGCAATTGCGTACGTTCATGTGTGTCACCCGCTGATTTACGGTTCAAGCTTTTGAGCTGGAGGCATCGGCTGAGCACCTTTTTGCTCTCCTTTCTCGGTCTACGCGTCATCGCAGTATTCACAGCTCACATAACCTACATGATTACAACACAAACCAAATAACACGCCGTGTTGACCGTCGCTCAGAATAAACCAGATAGTCCTATCCGTTGTCTTCGGCAGGGTGGATAGGCAAAAATATGCTACTACCAAGTCCCCCCTTTTCATACACTAGCGACTCTATCGGCATGAACGTTAGATTGAACAGTGTTCACCTGAGCCTCACTAACACGACGACCAACCTGGGACATGCTCAAGAATGCGAGGCGCCCTCTATTGAAACAAACTATGTGCGCACACTGCTGGTACGGTACGGCTCCACAGGACGACCAGAAGACCGAACCGCACTGATCACTACGGAATTGCGCTGGTGTGACATTGACTTAGCTGCCTTCACCGAGAAAATGCTCGAAGATTGAGGCAGACTCTGAGAAGTAGGTAGGAGGGTGCATCCTTCACTTCAAGGTTTGTTCGGTAGACGATGATCGACGAAATGATATCCGTTCCACAGTATCTGGCTGCATCATTAATTTGACGGTAGGCGAACCGCACGTCATCGGCCCTCGAATATTGTCGGCGCGTCCGCGGTTTGTTTGAAATAGATGTATCGTGACTGCTAATGTTTGTGGTCAAACTGTGCGTCACTTTGGTGGTGCAAAGGACCAGTTGCAGGAACAGCTGTCAGCCGCAGCTCGGTCACACCGGTGAGTGGCCGACTGCCTGTCCTAAGTGGCTTGAGCGCTCGAGTTGGGCGCGACTCGGTAGCCTGGCCGGGAAGATTCGAATCCTACAATACCGGTCCAGTCAACGGCCACGACAATCGTCTGCTTCGCCTGTGTGCCACCTACGAGCTGGCCATCACAAACACCAGATTCCAGCTGGATACAAGCGACCTTCTACGTGATTCTACCGTCAAGTGTGCGGCGAGACGATACTCGAAAAGTGCGTATCAAGCGAGCGATCCGTGGCACTGTCGTGAGATGGTCACTAGCAAAATGTTTTTCCATGTGTGCAGACCTTGGTCAGTGTACATCATCCGGACGACTGTAGAAGTTGGACATCAAAGGACTTCAGAACCGTGAGACAAGGACTGCTTTTTGGCATGCCACTCCAGATTGTCTGAAAGACGCCTCAGTATCTGCTATTCCCAGGGCACTCGGCAACAGCTCAGATAACAAATCACGACAACAGTCACCAAGATGATTGTTGTAGAACGCAGAATCGTCCGGAATGGTTGGACAACAACAATGATCCAATCTCAAGCGTGGTATGAGAGAAAAATGTGGCGTTCGCCACCTCCACAGTGGATTCGGGCAAGGAATTCATCACACTCATTCGATTGTGTTTATCACAGATGCGTTGATAAATATACAATTATTATTTACATAGAACGTGGCAATATTCCGGAATGCTCGTCGTCAATCGGCCGAACGTCCTGACAGACCCAAGAACAGTTGGTGGAAAAAGCGGAGTGAGCAAATGTAGGACCACGCCAATTGCCGGAGACACAGGGAGTTTTATGGTTCTCTTGAGATTGTTTTCGTGTCATCCGTCAGGTCTGCCAAGATCTGACTTACGTGGACACTGGCTGTTTGTGCATCCAGCCAGAGGACAGCTTGAAAGTCTGGCGTAAACACTTCGGTTGCTCGCTAAACCGTCCTGCTCTTATTGACGTGTTTACAGTGCACCAGTTGCCACAACAAGTCATCAACTTCTCACCCGCTCTCTCCTCGGATTAACTGGAGGTGGAAAGAGCTAGAAGACAACTGTTTAATGGAAAAACCGTAGGCGACGATGCATTACCGGAGATGACCCTAAAGAATGGCCGACGGGCACTAGAACGCGCGTCGCTCTTGCTGGATCACCCCTTCTGGTAGCAGGAAGGAATGCAGTAAGAGCTCACGAACGCTCTGATTGCACCTTTGTTTAGAGGTAGGATTAGCAAACTATACCCCGATAACTAACGGAGCATCAGTATGCCGAGCTGCGCAGACAGGACAATTGCAAGTATTTACCTGAACCCACCAAATTCGAACGTTTTGGAGGCCAGTTATCACGTGGGCGGTGTAGACTCCGGGCGAGTCACAGTTTGATCAACCAGGCGTTTGCTGTCGGGAAGCCTCAGCAGAAGTGATAGGAACGTAACCAGCTCTTACATCCTCTCTCGTGGACTTCTCCATGGCTTTTGAGTCCGTGAGTTGCTAGACGTTTCAGAAGGGGCTCGGTAAGTTTGGATGTCCAGCTAAGCTCGCCAATTCGATCACAATGTTGAATGTGAGCGTGAGGTCATAGCGACAGTCGTTTGGACTGACCATTAGCAATTTCAACACCGTCAATGGCTCGAAACAGAATTGCGTCTTATTCTCGACCCTGTTTAGTTTATATTCGGCTCTATATAGATTTGAGGGTAACAGTGCATCTTAAAGACTCAGCGAAGAATGGCATTCACGCTGAACCTGAGCCGACCCATGTGCGGCGTCCGAGGCGTGTCTTGGGTATTCAGTTGTCGAACATGGTTCGGAACACTGAGGTACTCCGGCGGCAAGACATGGACAGAGTGAGAGCAGTGCTGATGATCAATCAGCCTCGTTGGCCAGGTCACGTCCGTCGGATGAACGATGACTACATTGCAAAGCAAGTGCTTAATGCACAAGCGAAATCAGATAAGTGAAGTCGTGGTCGTCAATAGTTTCGGTGCCAGGATGTTGTCTGGGTAGTTCTTGCGCGTAGTAACTTTTATCCTAGATGTCTGAAAGACTTGGCGTAGAATTGGACGACCTGGAGAAATACGGCCCGGTCGGGAGCTCGCAAGTTCTGTGTGGAGCACTTGCGCGACCGTGGACAGAAGTGCGTGGCAAGCGGGGAGGAACGTCAGTTCAATAGGTCATGACGACATGACTACATGTCGTTCCGATGTTTGCGGCCGCCAATGCACTGGACGTTTGGGACTTGCAAGTCATCACCTCGCTCACAGCGCATCGCTGGCGAGAGAGCAACGGGTAGGTTGACTTGAAGTAGGTTATATCAGTTATATCCATTTTTATTAGTACCATCAGCCAAAGTGCGCCGTCTGTGGAGCTAACCTGCTCTTCTTTTTAGAAGCCTGGGTGTCATTGGCACTCTAATTTTCTTATTGTTTGGCATCGTTAGTGTACTGTGTGATAGATTTCCCGTCTGCTCTATTCCAGTCCACCTTCACGTCTTGTTTTCTCTACATATCTTCTCCTGAGCGCACTGACACGTATGGTGGAATATTTCTTGCATTTTGTTTTCTATACGCCTCTTCCCATTTTATCATCAGTAGTGTCTTTCCATTCATTTCTCGACAGGTGGGGGTTTCAGTTCCGTGCTGGACTATCAAGTGGCCAGCCGGCATTGGCCGGCTGGACGCGACGCTCTCACTGCCGATCCTAGTCTTTCGGGTTTACACCGGGTACGTGTTGTGTCAGTGGGGCCATAAATGGTGCGGCGTAAGTCACTCGTGGTTATGTCTAAGCGCGAACGTCTTTCGGTTTCGGTCGTCATATCGGGCTAACACGGACCGGGTGCCGCCAGCCTCTTAAATACATATGTGTACTAAACGTATATGAAGACATATATGGGTGTTGTAGGTCATTTTTGGAGGTCAAAATTCCATTAGGCTGATCATGTTCCGCCCTACTTCGTGACCCCGTTAAATTACATGCTTGTTTTTGTTGTTCCCATAGCACATGCCTAAAAATACTGATTCTCCCAGTTTGCCTCCCCCATCCATCGCATCTCACCCACCTGCCACACACCTATTGTTATCTGTCAGTCTCACCCTCCCTACATCCAGTGAATGCCACCCGCCATTAAACTATCACCAACTAATCGGTCTGCCCCAAGGCCGGGTATTTAGACACAAACCAGACTGAGCTGATCGCATTCGGTCGGTTCGTCATTGCCTGTCGGTGGTTTATGCCTGTACCTGTCGTGCCCCTTGGACCCTTGACAGCCTATTGTGACCAACCATTGTGTTTCATCCCACAAACGCAAACGAATTGAGGTTTGCTGTTGTAAATGATTATATCTATGTCAATAGTACAACGTTTCCAGCGACTTGATTTGGTTCTGATATTTGGCGTCGTTGGTTATACGTAAGTCACTCAACGTTCGTCGGAAGGAGGTAGAGGTGTATTGATATAATGATGAATATGCCCAAGGTTGCGCGCACACACATATATACACTTCAGAATGTTTATGATGTGTTTATTCATACATATATATATGCTTCAGTTGGCAGGCAGTTGTGCGTATTAGTGTGTAAATATTTACATGTGTAGGAATATGCATATATTTGCATATACTTTGGTCTACTGTTAATATATATGTAAACTCATGTAAACCTATGTCTGTATACACATATGTATATGTATGTTCAAGTTGGTGAATACATGCATGAACGCGTACGTACATATATATACGGACGTATATTCACGTTTGAGTGCATGTATGTATGAGCGTACACATGTTTATACAGTGAGTACGTGTAAATACACACGTGTACAGATATATGTACGTAATTGTGTGTTAATGTATGTGAACAAATTGAAACACACAGATGCATATACCTAAGATGGTATATATATCAGCTTGGTATGTTGGAAAACCTAAGTGTTCATAAGCAAATGCACGCACTGGGCTGCCTGGTGTACCCACAGATGTACAATTAAAATAAGTCTCTGTGAACCCCGCTTGACGAGTGATGAAGATAATGCAAAGCTGTTTGCAGATGACTGAGTGCAGCAGTTGAAACCATTTTGTAGGGGACGCCGAATAGGGCGGTGGGTTCTTTCGCATGGCACTGTGAAGCGTCACTACTTATCACCCTTCTTCCGGAAGGTGACTGTTGTAACCCTTGACTCAGTACGCGGAGTCATCCACGGTATAATAAGACGATTGATAGAGAATCGGGTTCTCCTCCTCGATGTAATATAAATGATAGATCTAGGTTCCAAAATACGCGACAGTCCCCGGTAATTGCGCTCAAGACAAACCAAAAGGCCCCGAAAAATTGTGCAACAAGGATAAAATTGCATGGCGTTTATATGGTGCATACTGACATGCCAACATTGTCGAATCAGAAAACCAAAGGACAGACATCAAAAAAGTAGTTAAGGTCACTGAGCTGCTGATGAGCGTAGCGGAATAAAGGTCAGACAAGTAAAAAACTAGTAGAATTCACCTCTCGAATGTTCACGACATTTACCCTTATTATGATTGGACAGGATCGTCTTCTTGAGAGGAGGGGAGGTTTTGGACGAAAAAATGGGGTCGTCTAACAGTCATCATCCACGTTTATGGTTGTTCACCTTGTATTCACATCGTCGCAATTCACATATGCATAAGCAGGCTGATATATTTTGTAGGTTTCACGTAATTTTAACACTATTCGGAACACCGATTGCAGTGTACCCACCTTATGTTATCTACATCCAAGTCCACGGGGCCCTCTTTTGATGGCATATTCTGCAAGCGTTGCAGTTCACAGATTTAAGGTGAGGAGCTTTTCAAACTTTCCCCAACTTCTGTCTCGAATGACTTGGGTGTAGCCTTGATAACTCTCCCAAAACGAGCTGTTTCCATGGGACCTTTAGTGCTCACAAATTTCAGCATCTACTGGTCCAGCAAGGAACATCCAAAGTCAGACTTCCTACGCCTATTAGATGGAAAATTAGAAACGCTTGTGGAATCTGCGGGTACTTGTAATAATCACCCAGTCATCCAACCAACAGAAACATCGAGATACGCCATTCACTGAATAAATGTTACAAAATATAATGGTAAACTGGAAAATGCCACGTTGTGCCCTCCACTATGTTGCCTAACGGTCAACAAAGTTTCGAAAGGCAGCAATATTCTAAGCACGTGTTCGAGGGTAACCTTGAAACTGGCGGTAGTTTTGCTCGTGATAAGTGCGTGAAAACCGTAACAGCCACTCCACTCATATCTGAGAACGGTATCCTATGGTATGAAACCGCCATAGCTTAATTGATGAACAGCGTAAAAAGAACATCTCCATAGTTTAGGCCCAACTGGAAAGCGCGTTTGGAAATCAGCGAAATGATCCTAAACACTTTCTTACGCAGCGGAAAGCTCTAGCCGTCCTCCTATTTTGCTAAATCTTGCAACGTAATAATTTCGTCGCGATCATTCAATATGCTGGGCCTGACACGTGGTGCGCCTAAATCGGGCGGACGCCTTCTAATCCCATACTTCCCGTTAACATATTATCTCACACAGTGGGAATCAAAATGACTCATCTCACACGCACAATCCATCATCCACAGGCAGACTATCATTTCTAGGATGTATTTCCCGATTATCATCTGAAAGTCATGTGATTGGGCTGGGTATGCCTTCTTGACCTGACATCCATCAGTACAAAACTGGACAACCCATTGTGCTTTACGTTTGTGATCTGCGAACCTAGAATTTGTCATCATTTATTTTGTGTAAAAGGTACCGTTTCGAGGGTGTTGTTTGACGCCTACAGCGTACGCATTTTTACACCACACTTCCACACAGGCAGTCTGGCGGCAGTTCTATCTCTCTACCATTTTCAGCAATTGCAGCTGTCCGAGAAGTTATCATGGAAATGCTTATAACGGTTCCTCGTTGAAATTTGCCAAGGTCTTTCATGTATTCATCAAACTTCGGGTACTTCATCTTGAACATCCTTCTAAAGGTGCTCACGTTGTTCACCGCCATGCTGGTCAAACTAGGAGAAGCGGTTTACTGGTAGTGTACCATTTAAACATTGTCCGATTTTGAGTCGACAGCAATATACTGTATTTTTTATATAGGACTTAATTATCACTTGTGCGGTCCTACTGAAACCCAAGATCTCATTTCCTGGAGGTTTCTCAGTTATTCGTGGGCTAAGAGAATACCACTGTCGCCTGAGTCAGTTGAGCTGCTAGATCATTGCAGATGATACTAGGTTTTCCTCGGTGAAAAGCGCAGGACCAGGTATGTATGCCAAATGGACAACGTATACCAAGCAAGGGCACTGAAAGCTGTAGAAATCACACCCTAGCGAAAGTTCGCACGTGAAACGGAAGGTCACGTCAACCAACGGCGTGTGAGTTGAAAATGACAAAATTGAAATGAAGTTGGTGATGGTTACAAAAAAGTAAAGAAAGATCGGACGTCGTGATGTTGAAAAACCGGGAAATGTTAACTAGCAGACAGACGAGAGAAGACAGCAGGTAGTACAGACAGTGCGATGAAGTGAACACAGATTGAACAAGTGAGTTTACTAAAACTTCATCTATGTTGCTGCTGGTTGCATGTAGTACAAAAGTGACTGGCCCACATGATGCACAGAACTGTTATGATTGGCAGAAAGGAAACCATGTCACAAGGAGCGGGGTACAGCTAACAGAGGCAGGTAACTCTGTATCGGTAGAGAAAGTGCGTCAGTTGGTTAATAGTTGATTGTTTTCCCGTCCTAGTATCTTCCAGAAAAAATGATCGGCTTTAACACTCTCACTCGTCCCAGGCGTATATTTGTGAACTTGAGCTCATCCACTAGTGATGGCTCAGGGCGAAAATGCACTCAGTTAATGCTCCTCAGCTATACGTAACAAATGCCAGATGCAAAGCAAAAATACAAACAATTGACGTAGGCCGAACGTATATTGTGCGCTAGTTACAGTAGGTCTCGCCCAGTGGTAAACGACATCGATACCTGAAAGTACCCAGTAAGATAGAAGATCCGACCGTCGAGAGTCCGAGCAGGCCGGAAGTGCGTGTGGTGCCGCTTGTGCGCATTGACCGACAAACATGCAAACAAATGAATATGGTCACATGTAACAAGCAGAAGATATACAAAAATCCTTACGGGCCCGTGTACAGTGTGAACTAGGACATCGAAAAGAATTTTACACATAGTTCAGCAGGTAGGCTCGGGTTTCCTCCAGGCCACCGCAATGGTTTGAGAGTCTAACTGTAAAATTTTGTGAAAGCTGTCAGCATGAGAGGACAACATTGTGCAGTAACTCCTGTTGATTTTGTCAGGGTTTGTTGCGTTATTTTAAGATTGCTGAGGTGTTTGCTTGGAGATAAAAGGTGGCCCTACGCATTGCTTTCTTCCCAAATGAGATACATTAACCTCCTTGTTCTTACACCACATACTTTGACCGTTTCCCTTACCCCTATTTAGTCCTAGCCCTGTACACTTTCAAATACCAAAATTGGGCATTTTCCTCCAATATTTTTCTTTGAGTAACTTATGATTCCCGTAATTTCTCGATGCACGAACAGTCGTTTTGCACTGAACAAACCACATACCATTTGTTGAGTGAACCCGACCCGTTTTATCGTCCACCATTGTTGATCTGTGCCTGGTTGTCAATTTGTTGTGCGGGCACTTTCTTTCTTAGATTTCTGAGGATTTCCACATTCGAGGTGAGAAACAGTTTTCTTGTACATTGATTTAATTAGTACCGTATTGAATCCAGTTATTACGGTCGCCTTCTCCTTAACCGTTCCGAGGATAGATTATCTCTGTCGTTGAATACTGAGAGACATTCACTGGATCAACAGATTACACGTAACTCGGTGTGAAGTTGAATCGTTAGTGAACGATTCAATACCTCCTACATGCATGTTCCCACATCCCTTCTTTAAGCATGTCTGGGCAGGTCCACAAAATGTTAACAGAAGTACAGCTGAAGTGCATCCTCATTTTAGGACCGCTGACCAGGCTGGCAGTTCCGTAGCTAGTACAACATCACGCTACTCACTGGCTGTAGTCAGCAGTCTGTGACGCAAGTGTTATGAACATAGTGTCATGTGCGTAACTCGGGGCTGGAGCATAGTCAAAGAGAATCACTTTGGTTGTTTCGAAGACACTTGCACCCATCACCGCTGGAAACCCACCCACAGCATGCAAGAAAGCACGGCAGAATTCTGAGGTTCGTCGCCCGATCCTACCTGAGAAGCTCAACTTTAGTGTTGGGGGAGCTGCGTTGAGGATGGCAAAATGTCGGTGACAATCTCCAAAGGTATGAACGCCGATGCTCTTGAAAAGCCGAGTTCCTTTACTCGGGATGATTCTGTAATTGTTCAGGAATGTTCAGAATGTGCCATCAGCTGCTTGAGGCTCTGTCAAGAGCATGAGTGAGAGTTCTTAAGGGGCTCTTGCACCAAAGTATTATAAATCCGTGCGTCTTAAACTCTGCCATGAGGTTAACAATGAAACCAGATTTGCCACACGTTGACTAACCTCGATTATCATGAATCGTGCTTCCATCATCTGGTTTGAAGAAGGACGTTCTCCTGGCTCTTGGACAGCTTCGACGCCTGGATATCCTGGAATTGTCATGGGCTGAAAGCTAGAGGTGAAAGCTCGTTAGGAAGAAAACTGGAACTGCTGACCGATGTCGCAACGCTATTATCAGGAGTTCCGTGATGCCCCTAAAGGCGACCCGCATCACGATAGAAGCTAGTAGCGATTCCTGTTAACCGCAATTAAACGTGCCTACTTCCAAGTGCACCGCGTCGTGCGCCTCAGGCCCGATCCCGGTAAAAATCGACCACGACTTCTCAAAATAACTGTCACGTCATAACAGCCCGCTGCAGCGGTCCCCCATCAACGTCTTCTTATCACTAGAGGGATTTCTTTCAACCCCGATCTTTCCACAGAGGGGCGAGATTTATTAAAAGATCACCTCAAGCAAAACGGTCACTGTTGTGCCCGTTGAGGATGTAACTGTAATGAGTTTGAACTGGGGCGGTTTCTTTGTTATAGAAGGTCCAGCCAATCAATGTTGGCACGCAAGCTGCCACAGACGAAACCATGGTCAAACTAGCACTAACCAATAACAGATGTCCATTAGATGCTGTTGAACGTGTATGTGCTTCAAAACATCCGAGTTGTTGAATGCAAGGCCGTGGAAAAACATGGCAACAAGTTGGTCAGTCAAAACTTGAAGACGCCTGCCGCCTAATAACAGTCGTTAACACTGTTGTTCCTGTATAAAAATGCTGTTTCACCGAGCAAATTGAGATCGCTTGACGCCGCTCAGATTCTTGTCATGATTTTCTTCGATTGGTTAGCTCGGTACCCAACAGGACGTCAGAGGATAGCAAGAGGCCTGCATGCAGTTTCCAAGGCAACTCATCAAGTGCTTCCGAAATTGTCCCTCCGGAGCACCTGGATGTGACGAACAGCAACCGATTGCCTGAGGCATGGCGAACGTGGAGGCAAGCTTGATGATTTCGCAGTGTCGAACAGTTTACCCCAACGGCCGAAAGGTTGTCAATTGGCGATGGTCCGGTGTTGTGTTGGAGATCGAGGCGGACATATCCCGGCGAATTTGATTTTTGCTAACCATGAAGGCTACAGCGACCTGGGTACGGTGATCAGTAGGTTTGATAAGTCCTGTCTCGAGCAAGATATGAGATTATTGAATGTTTCCTTTTCTTTCTAAGGTACCGTCGTCAAGACAAATTTAGCGATCAGTGTGCAGCCGCACTGAAAAAGGTGGTTGGGACTCGTAACGTTTGCAACTATATAAATTTAAGTATCAAGCCCAACAGAACGGCTCTCAGTGCTCAGTACGTGACCATATTTGTTCCGAAAAATTATTGCAGTGGGCTCCCATGAGGTCGGCGTTCTCTACCACCATTATGTGTGGTGTGTACTGCCGTACTGTCATTCCCTGGATGATGTACGTTAATCTACCGCTAAATCAAGTGGGCTCACATGCACAAACACGCTTACTTTAGTAAATAAGTCACATGAGCTTGGAAAACTTTTTTACCCCATAAGGCCCCGGGTTTTCCCTTCGGCGAAATCGTGGCTGAATTCCTTCAATCTAAGGTCGGAGCTCGTCTTAGAAGACATGACTTTTTCGTTCTGATTGAAATGGAGGTAAAGAAGGGCATTGGCCCTTTATGATCGCAATTCTCAGTCCCTCCTCTATATAGCTCAACTACTTGCTGCGATTCACTAAACCCTTTGGCGACCGATTCCCCTGAATGGTATAGATCGCTGATCAGTAAAGGTGAACTGTCGTCGTCCATCCTCGAACAATTCAGATGATGAACTGTCATTATCCGGGTTGGAAATTTTACAAACAATGGGTTATTCACTTGCTCTCTCAGTGGACGATTTCAACTTGCCTGAAATTCACCCTCTGGTTTTCTCATTTGCAGGCGCTAAAAATTCAATCTGCGCGATCTTTCCACACAATGGTTGCGCTGGTTTTAAAGGAGGACACTGGTTGTTGATTTTGCTGAGTTCTGCTGCGTTATTTTGAAATTGTTGAGCATTGATGTTGAAAGGTGGCCCTACACTTTACCGTCTTCCCCGACTAAAATACATTATTCATCTTTGTCCCTACATCATTTACTGTTGCCGTTTACCTTACCCTTATTTGGTCCGAGTCCTTTGAACTTCTGAACGCCGAAATTAGACACTTTTGTTCAACATTTTTCTCTGATCAACTTATGATTCCCGTCGTTTCTAGACGGACGAACAGCCGTTTTGCCCTGACCCGACCATGGCTGTTTGTTTGAGTGAGCTCGACCCGTTTTATCGTCCACCATTGTTGATCTGTGCTTGGTTGTCAATTTGTTGTGCGGGCACTTTCTTTCTTAGATTTCTGAGGATTTCCACATTCGAGGTGAGAAACAGTTTTCTTGTACATTGATTTAATTAGTACCGTATTGAATCCAGTTATTACGGTCGCCTTCTCCTTAACCGTTCCGAGGATAGATTATCTCTGTCGTTGAATACTGAGAGACATTCACTGGATCAACAGATTACACGTAACTCGGTGTGAAGTTGAATCGTTAGTGAACGACTCAATAGTGCTCGAGTTCCTCAACATGTGGCCACATGTTGACGCATTCCTGGAAGAACACCGTTACCCACCATGTAGTTACTTATGTCTGCGAGAAGTTTACTACTGTTCTTCCTGCAGCCGTTATTGAACCTACATTATTCTCGGGCAGCAAAGCAACATGTTTCCGAAACAACTGCGTTTTCACACACTCCAACTCAATCGGCAAGATCGGTGTGTTTTGATGTGTTATGGATTATCATGGTTTGGAGTTGACCAAAACTATACGCTGTCCCAAAAAATCGGTAATTTGATAGGGCAATCTTCATTATGAACAGCTTTCTTCGAACGTTTTATGGCAGATGCAATAGCCTCCTCCGGTTTGTGGCGTAGAATTACAAGGCGAATACTGGAGTTTCTCAGCTTTTGAACCCGTCCGGTCCCGATAGGTCTGGTGCTGAAGATGCTACCTTTCTGGCTGTGTTTTACGGCTGTTTTGCGCAGTCATCCTCAAGTCCTCGGGTTTGCCTTGACACTGAAGTCGGTGGCACTTGTACTATGATTACTTCCTCCGCGGCGGTGTGGGCTAAACTCAGGTGTCTTGGGGCAACTGCTCTGGCCCCGATGGTGTACCTCCTAAAGCCTTGCGTAATGTGATTTAACAGCTTACATATTCACTTAGTTCATTCTTCAAGCAATTTCTTTCCGAGGGAACAATAACTGGCAGCCGGAAACTCGCGAGCATCACAACTGTTTCCAGGGTTGGTAGGCGTAATTGTCTCAGTGATCACAGGCCAACTTACTTGCTATCAAACGTTTCGGACATTTTAGAGACGCCTGGTGATGAGTCCATCATGAGTATTTCACCTCCTGGGTATTATTCTCCCATTTACAGCGCGGATATTGCAAGAACAATTCGTGTACCACAAATCTACTGATACATACAGACCAGTGGACCAAAGCAGTTGATCAGATTAATGGAATAGTCGTCGCAAACTCCGCCTTTCCAAAGATATTTTACCACGTGAACCGCGCTGTTTTAACCCGTAATATTCGCCTTCACGAAGCACGAGCCAATCTTCCTCGGCAACTTAAGTCATATCTTGCGAATCGTCCGCACAGTATGCGTGCAAACAGAGCATTATTTACCCGCTGGCCTAGCCTGTTTGAGTTACTTCAAGGTTCAACTCTTAGCCTACTTTTATCTTTGATATTCATCAACGATCTCCATCTTTTATTCGCATCGTTACTATTGCTTGCAGGTGGAACCAAAATTCGGCGCGTCTTTAACAATATCAACGATTCTCTTATCCTACAGAAGAACATTAGCATTCTAACTGACTGGTTTTGAACGAACTGGATTAATCTCAACTCTGGTGCATGTAAAATCACACACAGCCACAACACTTACTCTAGAGGACACCTGATTCGAGCAGTCATTGCAGGGGAGGGCCTAGGTACCTTTTGTTTCATACACTTTTGAGCTCTCCGAATGTTTAAGGAAATAAAAGTTAGACAAGCGACACCCTGGCGTTATTGAAGTGGGTTTTCTTACACATCAACTCTAGTTGTTTTCAGTTGCTTTATAAAAAGTTTTTTGACCACAACTAGGGAGTGAAGATGCAATCCGACCATTATATCTTTAAAAGGACATTTTGCCTCTGGGGATTGTGAAGCGTCATGACACTATGACAATCCGGGGCCCAAAACCTAAGCTTCGTAAAGAAGGACTGGCATCACTTAGCGTATGCGTTTTGGAGTATCGTCGGCTTACGGATGACTTGGTGTTAACCTTTTTGGTAGTGAAGTCTCCTGATCGTCCGTCCCGGTTTATGTCAAACAGAGGAAATAGCACGACATTGAGGGGCCACCTCATTCAGATGAAAATTAAACGCACCAGATCAGAATGCCGGCGGGCTGTTTTATCATAGCACGATTGCAGGGTCCGGAACGCTTCACCTGACCATACTGCTACTACCAACCCTATAGCAATTTACAAAGCCAGGTTTGACGAACCTCTATTGCACCAGTTCGAATACCGCTCCTTTATTCCTCCATATTAACATGTTGCTGAGGACCTTGAGATTCCAGGTACTAAAGTTCGAGATTCTCACCCACTTTCTACTTTCTTTGCTATCCCAATGAATCAGTGGACCATTGCGGATAAGTTTCAGTTCTCCTGAAATATTACAATATATACTCCAGGACAACTACGTGGACTATAATGAACACAACATTGTTGTAATGGGAAAACTCGGTTGTACCCAAAAATCGCTCAAATTGGCATTTATGTTGAGAGAAAAGCTTCACGGCATCCTCTCTGGGAGCACCACGCAGGTCTTCGTTATCGAATTCGTGCTATGAAAATGCTTCAATCAAAGGTTTCATGGTGGAACACTTTCCTATATCGCGCTGTATCGTGTGGTTACGGAGATATACATAAATTTGTAATTTTCGACCACGTTGCGTCCGTTTTGTATTTCCCACAAAATATCGAAGTTAGTTACGATCACTGCCAAACTACCATGCTTGTGAATTTATTGCCACTCTGAATCACAGACAATATTTTCCCGTCAGCACTCCAGGTAGTAACCGGTCAAGGAATTTTAATTCGCAAAAAACATTACGGATCACGTTTTCACATGGATGTTTCTATCTACGGTCCATAGGCGATGGGGTAAAAATGGGTAATCTGTCTCACTCTATCAGCGACTACCAGGCTGTTGCCCGGCTTGTTGTCCTCTGGCAGCGTTTGAGTGTACCTTTCCATCTGTACACAGCCCAAAGCTTACCAACCCGACATTTGAGGACCAACTTCTAGGTCGGTTGTTTATCCAATGGTACTATTGCTTCTCACTTGTACCATTTCAACCAGAACAAATCAATCTTCACATCATGGACACAGTTGGAAAGCGAATCAGCTGCCTAACTTTTATGAACTAAGCTGAGACCCCGAAGGCGCTGCGCCTATGTGCATTACACTGCGACAACACCGCCAACACAGAAACTATCGGCATCGCACGAGGACATTTCTTTTTTTCACGCCGCTTATCAATTGGCAAACTAAACACTGCTTGAACTTTCGAAGCGCCAGCCGCTCAATCAGTGACATGCTTTCGAATTTTCAGCACGTCTGTTACTCACGATCATCATTTAATACAGCACACTACTGCTGCTTGTTCACTATTCCGATGATGGCTTACGCACGGGACATGAAGTTCTTTGAGAATCTCCGTTATGCCATTCGGTCTTGGTTTGACCTTGATACAAGTTGGATACAAGCCACATGGCGCTAAAGTTTGCCGTCCTATTAACCCAAGCAAACCACCCGATAAGGGCCCTCAACCAATGTCTATAATGAACTTAGCTCACTCCACCCGCTTGTTTTGAACAAGGTGGAGAAATATAGCAATGATACGTAGGGACATGCCTAAACAACCTAATTTTAAATCCAGAACATCATGGAGGTCTACGCCTACTGACGCCCTGATGCTCCATCTCTGAGACCTGAGGACTCACCAGGCTTCGTTTTCTGTCGATGCGTTGCGATCAACTAGTGTTTTGTAGGTGGTGGCTTTCACCATAGTGGTAACAGCCAGAAGCCCGACAAGAAGGTAATGTGAATGCGGTTGTTGTTCTTCTCAACTGTGAATTGGAATATCCTAGAATACGGCGTTACCAGGACAGTTGGAAATCGGCATAATACCCACCGGAAAAATGAGTAATGGTAAGGAATCTGATACGCCATTGATTACGACACACCTAGGATACCGTCTTTAACCACCAATTTGAGCAAACACGAGGATCTCAGCCAGGTG
>QNGE01006491.1:0-26748 GCA_008508345.1 Paragonimus westermani
CTGAACTTTTTACCTTAATGCCTATGTACAGATTAAAAAAGTGCATCAACTTATCCCGGTCAGTTGTGTGGCACTAGACGCTTTGTCCTTGTCAAACGACCGCGGAGACTTCACTACGGATAAAAGGAGTGATGTGCATCTGAATCGACTGGATAAAGCTATTTAGTCTCACACAATCGTACATGTACATCTCTGTGATCTGAAACATTTATTTTTCACCCAGTTCTTAGTTTTTTTACAGTTGTGAATATACTATGCGTATAGTGGTATTGTGTCTTGTTTTGACTCAGTGTTGATACTTAGATTTTCTTCTGTTGTTCCCTACTCGAATTTGGAGTCTGTTTCCAAATTAGTTTATCACAGCGACCGAAGCCAATTGGCACCTGCACACAAAGGTCGCCACAATTGACATGCACTACACAACTTGCGGTTCAACTCACACACCGCGTGTGCAGTGTACGTTCGATAGAATAAAACGATGAGGCAGTCAATACTGGTTAGCCAAATGACAGACTAGTGTGTACCTGAAATGTTGATCTCTCGGGAAGACAGCGTGGAGAGAATCCCCAGTGATAAATTGTACGTTAGAACTCAACATATAATCCAGTAGAAATTCCAATATGATGATCATATTGAAGCATTTTTGCCGAATGTGACTGGTAAACTAGACAATATTTCCGAATGTAATGCATCAACAGGGATAGCTGGTCAACATATCTTAAACCCTTGAAAGGGAGAACGGTTGGCTTTCCAAACGCCTGCGACTTCTGATTGACACCGGCCAACTTCCTGAACATATTTCCTACGACACTGTTCGTTACGCCCATGATCTAAAAATCCAGGACGCTGTTGATCTCAGCACACAGCACGGAGATTTATCTTGAAGCGATAAAGCGTAAGTCAGCTAATTGAATCCACTTGTCACTGATAGTAAGTACACACCACTTGTCACAAACTCCGTTAATTCTCTATTGGGTAACAACGCAGAAAGCACAGTAGGCCGCCGGACAATGGATCGGAATAAAGATTTGAGTATCTGGGCGTCTGACTTATCGGGAACTGGCTGCAGAAATAGGTTTGCCATTCCCAGGATAATCGGACGGTCGTTCTTTACGTAGAGGTCAAAGAGTCGCAGAACATTTGCAGGGTTTATGTTAGGTCGCTTCCTGATCGTGCTAATTATGTCGCGATTAGTGAATGACTTGAGGAAAGATACGCTCACAGCAGTGCATGAGAAGTGCTGTCTCGTCAATTTGTAATAGTGCTGTTAAGAAATCAGCGAGGACGACAAAGTCGCGCATCGATTTTGCGAACTCGCGTCATTCGTGTCGTCGAAAGCGTTTAGCTTCCTCCGAAAAGAAAGGTACATAATACTTACGCGAGATCTCTTGCTTAATGGCTAGAAATTGGCTTGTCCATGACGAAGGCATCAGCAGACTTTCTGTGATTGACAACTTTGTTCTCCATCAACTAATTCCCATTAGGTTGTATGGTACTATGGGCAATGCAGCCGTTAACTAGCATGTATTTTGGAACGCTTAGGCTGCACAATCAGTTGGTCAGCTGGTTAGGTTATACGGTCTGTCGTCGTTAGGCAGGGTGTTCCATAATTTTCCGCACTGATATTCCAGCAACCTGGCTATGCTATCAAGCAGCGACGTTGTCATAAGATATGAATGTCCTTGCTATTCTACTGAGTTAAGTTAGTACGTATTCTCGGAACTGTTGGGGTCCTCGTGATCATTCAAATAATTGGCTAGAAACTCTGTCTGAAATGGCAGATCAGTGTAATCAAATGAATGCTCTCATTCAGTTTTTTCCGCTTAGTATTGTTTTGCCCAATTTCTTGATTTCTAATATTTTGTAGTGGTAAGCTGAAACTCAAACCACAAGTTTCCAAACTAAACCGGGGAACATCGACAATCACAACATTTGCCAAAAAAATAAACAAATTTTATTGCAGCCAGCTCCACTTGCGATGGCAACTTAGTTTAAGCCTCCGAAATTTTGCTAGGAAAGCAAGTTCTAATATTTTTACAACCACTAGGCTCTGTACGTTTCCATTTATGCCTCAAAGTGTTGTTTTGCCTTTGCGGGTAAACAGTCGTTCATTGATATCAACCGAAACTTCTAGCGGTTCAAAAATTTCAGTTGGTTCCATTCGTTTACGTCTTCTCTCCGAATAAAATAAATCCAAAAGTCTGTTGTTTTGGTTCTCACCACAGATCTGTTTGTCGACGTTTCGTTTGTTTTAACACCTGTGTTTCTAACGTGGTATGACTCCAGGCTTGTCTGCAGAATTCAAGATGCGGCTGCACGCACGTCTTGGACTTCCGATTCCAAAAGGCCAGTCTACTCAAGCAGATGCAGTGTTCAGTTGGCCTTTCGGGTGACAGCGGTAGTTCCGGTAGATTGTTTAGAATTGACTCCCATCTGTGTAACCACAGCCCTAGACTCTCACGTAAATTCTGCTCTTGTGCATTTTTAGAAGCCCCTCTAAGGTCGCCTCCAACAGGTTTCTGCATCTATGCTCAAGGATAGTTGTCCGATCAGCACATATTTGTGTGCAAATTAGATACTGGCTCAAAAGCAGACGACTTTAAAACTCTGATGCGAACTGGGCAGCTGTGCTGCAAATCTCACAGATACCGCCCGATCGTTTGGGGTAGCTACTAACACGCAATTGTACTTCAAGCACATCCTAACTGATCGTGGGCAGTACCCGATTTCCACCCGAATTTCAATCTGTTTTCATCTTTCTAGTTACTGAAAAGTCATATGCATAACAAATGGTAAACGCGTGAGAGATAAATGAGGGTGGAAGAGGTGAACTACACGAAAAATTAGAACTAGATTCTGGCGGCGTATTCCAACAAATCTGTTGTTCTGTCAAAAAGCCATGTGCATCAAGTCGTCAGGCTTGACTCACCTGCGTATACAACCCACCTCCTACAAATTCGGAAAGATACACATTTAAAGAGATTGTGGAAAGCCGGTTTTCGGAATGAATGCACAAGTAAACGCCTTACACGAATTGGTAAAATTGAAATACACATAATTATACGTTTTCAAGAAACTAGGATTACCGAACTTTCCCACTGCAAATGTCAGATTACATTCGAAACCAGAAAGTTGGCGTCAGCGGTGCAGAACTAACGAAAAATAATGCAGATTAGGATTTTCGGTCAAACAAACTAAGATCCAGAGTAAGATAAGAAGCTGAATTTGAGCACAAATGTCTAGGTGTGTAGAGTCGACCAAAGTGAACCTTTCAGAAGAGCAATTGTCGATAAAGTAATTGCGGATATGAAGTGTATACAACTGTAAATGAGTGAGCATGTAGTACCTAATTTTCGGCAATCATAATAGACTTCCGTTTGGACCGAGTTACTGAATTCCAGGATTGAGTCGGGCACTAACATGGCGTGTACATTTTGTAGACGAGATTGCACATTTGTCTATGCATTTCGCGGAACTGTTCATATGTTCGTATGAGGAACAAAACAGTGGCATTCCAAAACTTCCTTACAGACGAGATTTGCTCATGCGTTCCTTCATCAACTCCCCCCGTGTGTAAAAGGCTGCCGTGATAGATTCTTGTGCGTTCTAATCTAGCCGATAAGTCATTTTGGTGAACAGAATACAACTGTCGAGTCCAGTAGTCGTCAGAATGCGAGCCTGAATTGTCTGCACAGAAAAATGGATAAGAGTGACGGCCACATGAGGTGAATCAGGTAGATGTGGTAGGGATCAAACCAGTCGAAGGTAAATGGCTTCAGAGAAATGAAAGGGTGGGTGCGAACACAGAGGCGCTGGAAACAGTAGGACTGTACGAGATATATTAGGAGAGTCCCGAAGAAGACGTCGCGAAGTTGTCTAATGGTCTGTGTACCAGAACCTTGGTGAAGTAATACTTCAGTGAATGCACCAGGTAATCCCCATTTTCCTGACGTTAAAGCCCGAAAGCGTGAACAGCATTTTACGGGTTTAGCACGCCATGTCATTTTTAAGCGTGTAATATAAGACGTCAAAAGATATATTCTGAATCGGAAAAAGCAAACAAACTTCCCACTTTCAGTCTTCTAAGGTTCCTTGTGATGCAACCAGACCAATAAACAGAAGAAAATGTCCCAACTCTATGGTGATCTATTCCGTCAGTCTGTAATGAGATCACCTCTGAATTCCCCCAAATCCTTGACTCCCTGCGACGTGAGTGTAACCGTACTAGTAGAACCGCACCTTTTCACATCATCTTGTGAATTTGAAGTTGTTACAAACCACTGACATTAAAATTAGTGTGTTCGTGTGAGTATCATAGTTTTGCTGGTGGCTGTATGGTGAATCCGCGCCATCTTCACCAATGCAGACCACACTTATTCAGATAACAATGTTTTAGCCATCACTGTTGGAAACGCTGTTCAGCCAGTCTGACGGTTGTTTGAATCCTGAAGGTCGACTGGAGTTTCCGTCGACATTCATCCTCTTTGGCGACCGTCGTTCGGTTATGCTAAAGGTTATCTCACGTCCTACTTCTTAACGCCTTTACTTGTTACGCTGAATTCAGCTTGTGAACGGTAAAAAATAATCGGTAAATAAATGTTGTTTGCAGAATCGTCTATTTCCTATTGTGACTTCCGATTTACGTTAACATAAGGCTCGGAAAAACTGGCGAATGGACCGAGGAGCTAGCATTGCGGCAAGTCTCACAACGTCGTTTTCTGGAAAAATTACAATTCTGTGACCGTTAGCTTAGCTCGTGCGGCGATTCATTAAAGTCAAAGCTTGGGAGCAGATGCAAACAATCCTAACAACCAGTGTGGCGCGCTAAACAGTAACTAACCCTGGAACGTCACACTAACATACACAATACCTATTAGTTATAGGAAAAGAGCGAATTACTTAAACGTAGAGAAGAAGGAGGATAAAAATGTGCATTGATCTAAACGAAAATTAACATACGTTCGCACAAAATCTTCTTCTCCCTGATAGATTATTTTGTGAGAAAAATAATTCCGTTCTTTAAACATCGATCATAGTCGAAATAAAAACCTTGCTTTGGCGACTGCCGTACTGTTGCGTGGGCAGGTGTATCACATATGACAGGATTTACTGTCACAGTGTGGGCAGACCGTGTCACCGCTTACCCACTGTACACTCATTCTTTCACTTCGTTTAATGGAACAGACCAATAGACACTCAAGTCCAGTGTTTTGCTTAGATGCCAACAACGAAAATTGTAATCAGCCCTGGCTACCGTAATTGATATAAGATAGCCCGAAGTTTGCCTTATTTTGAAATATAGTCTGTCGAAATGCAGTTGAATTTTGTCTTTGTCGAACCAGCTGAGTGAACCGTGATCCAGTGAGCCCACCACACTCGCCTTTAACCCAGAGTGCATAAAGTGTTCAACTTAATAGTCACGAACGGAAGCCAACCCACCCCCGGCATTTGCACCAAGGGCTCCACATCCTTTGGCAGCCTATCGAGGGTGCTGTTTTTTAATTCACGAATTTCTGATTACCGTCTAAGGGCTTTTGGGTCAACAGCATTGCATTACTTTCAATTAAATTAGAATCTCGGTCGGCTGCCTCCAGTAAGTGATGCACACATCAATAAATCATAGAACGAGAAATATTTAATTTAAGTTGCAGGTACTAATGTTGTGAATACAAAATTCTCTGAGCCCGAGTGGCTCTTAATTACGCGGAACATACCAAAAGATATGTGAAGAAATGGGACAACGAACACGATCACCACTTTGTATGCTGCAGTGTACTCACATCCGTTGGGCGGCAGTGCATCTTCATTCGCTTTAGTGGCACATACTACATAGTGCATGTACATGTTTGCAATGGTCGCTTCTAGTCCCTCCACTAGCTGGCCCCGAAATCTGCCCTTCAGTTCCAGCGCGTTCGGGTCGTACCGTACTGCTCACAAAGGGAGTTGCATGTTTCACAAAACATGATACAAAAACGTCAAAGCACATGTTTACGCTTTATCAGACATCATAACCGCAACGGATGTGTACAGTTAGGTAACGGAAGTCAAGATTAACATGTTGAGTGTGAAGAACATCAGTTAAACAGTACCACTTCTTGGCAATTTTGTAACTGATAATATTTAACTAATGGTCATAGCTGGATACGCATATGACATCTTGTTGCGAAACCCTTCTGTTTTTAGCGGGTGTCAACAGTCTCCCCTAAATCGACAGGCGTGTGTGGGGAAGTCTGCCACCAGTACGCAAAATACTGATGAGATGAATGGATACTAAGCTGCACGTGCAAATGACGGCATGAAGCGTGGCCAACAATTGATTCTCACGAACTAAACAGCCCGAAATACGACTGCATTCTATCGCCTCACGCGTAGAGTAGCCAACTGTTGGGACGGTCTCCGGCGTTCTGCTGTGAACGATAAGTCGGTGACATATCTACCATGTACCTAGACACTCAATTAGAGAACGGGTGACGGCACGAACTGTCATGACCTGATGCCTCCATGGCGTACGGACGTGTGTGGACTTGTGCGGACATCAATACATTCTAACTTCAAGGAGGGAATATCAAATACTGAGCGTTGTTGGATAGCGATGTACCGATAAGTCTCTTCAGAGCCCTAGTTAAAACTACTGATTCAGACATATAGATATGATGCGAACGACATACAGTTGAGCGAACAAAGTAGTCAACGAGAAATTCACTGCTTAACGAGAGCGACGGTCTCGGTCATTTATTTCTGCGCATACACAACTGGTCGTCCACGTTTGATAGGTGAGACCTCATTGGTACCCGGTGTCTTGAGTATGAGTTACATATTACTACGGTGAATCAACTGAGTGGGCTCATCATACTGCCAGTCTTTTGGTTGGGTCTCACAATCGGTGCTGATAGATTGCGTTGGTTTTCGTTGACTATGCTGTCACCTTGGTTTGCCGAGTTGATCGGTCACTCAGGATTATGCACGAATGCTTATTGCAGAACCCTGTTAACCAGATGATTTCCTTGAAATCAAAATTTGAAGGAAGCATCCTTATTGGACACAGAGTTCACAACTCGCTTGTTATGCTTCGGTTTCTTGTGGTTATTAACAAAATTATGCGGATATCTGTTACCAAGAAGCATTTTGGTTAATAATTTTTCATTTGGAGCTAGAGTGTCAACCGTACAATTTCGTCGGGCCCAATTGGATATTGTTTTACTCAACCCGCTTCCATAATTAACTGGTGCAAAATTGGATGACTATACCGATCATGCACTGATCGTCTTTAGATTTACACAGGTTAAACTGACCTCTCAATACGGCTGTAGCTAGCATGACGATTGGGTTAAGTTGGGTGATCAACATCAAGTAGTATTCACATACAAGTAGGTAATCATTGTCCATAATAGAGAAGAAACTTCCATACTTCTTCAGCCAGCATTTTTCGACTTCTACCAGGCGACACACGCAAGTACACAAGGTACCATTCGAAAATGCGCATCCTTTATGATCCGCATTTGTCGGGCTAGGTCTTTTCATGAACTAATAAGGTGAGTATTCAAACTAACCTAATGTTCAGCCAATTTATTAACAACAAGCGCATTCTCATTCGGAAACATTTAATCACAATCACCCAGGTCGTATGAACGGCGTATGCATGTTTGTTTGTGACACGTCTGCAAGACATCAAGTGTCACTTGGGACCTTTTGCCTATAGTATTCACTCCACTAAACTAAATCTTGATTGGACAACCGGTAAATCAGGCGATTGTTAAGAATAGCAACTTGCCAAGACCTTTGTTCTGATCACTGAGACCCTCAGAATTATCATCTCCCTAAACATTGTCAAGCTTTATCGCACACGTGCACTAGACGAACCTCTCCCGCAGTGAACCCCAGACTCGAGGTAAAAATATGGACAGGAGGGATTCAACGCATACTGTACGACACTTATGGTCTCGAACAGCGCTAAGTAACGCTGATAGGAGAAGGAGCAAAGAAGTTCAAGATCCGAACGTCGAGCGCGCAATCAAGTCAGAATCATGGCTTCGTTGGCTCGCACGGGTCGACAAACGTAAACAGACAAAAGCAATCGTATGCAGCAACCAGACGGTAGGCAAAGTCCTTATGATCCTATGTACAATATGAACTAGGACGTTGAGAAGTGTTACACATCGTACTACAGGCAGGCCGGGGTTATCTCCAGGTTACTACAAAGCGTGGTCTTGTTGGATTAATTTCGACTTTTCCACCTGGTTGCTAAGCCGCAACAACACAGCTTAATAGATATAAGCTATTATATGGTCAAAAACTGAATGTCTTGTACAAGTCAGCTGTCCGCGTCCCAGTTAAATACAACCTCCGTGATTCTTTTCTCGCAAAGCAATGACCCCTCCCCTCATGACTGGTTATTGTCGATTACCAATCATTTAAACAAGCAGTCAGCTTAGACGCAAGAAATATGGCGAATCGGATTTACAATGTCACACTCAAAAGTGATTTCAAAGTTCTCGAATCACCTTATTAGCACGCATCTCTTGCAGCAATTGACCCCACTGGCCTTAATTAGCACGTGCCGTCCCCCAATAGCTTCAACTTTAGTGACGATCGTGTGCTGTCTAGGAACACCTTAGCACGCCATTCCACACTAACTGGTTGCTAACGTCATATATTTGAACTAAAACAGAAAAATCCATATTGCACAAATGTTCCTAATGAAATTTTCACATTGCAATATTCACCACAATCCACCTGACCGCTTTACATTTTGGCCTTTATCACTCAAAATCGATCTCTATATCTACCCTAGTAGCGCAACAGAACACTCAGCCGTCCTCTGAGTGATCTTTGAGTGTCCCTTCAAGATTGTTGACCGAAATCCGAAAGACACCTGTTCTGTGTAATACTTGGGGAGCACCACATTTGATGGTATTGATGGAGGAGTTTTTCCTTTCGTTGTTTGTTCGCACCACTTCGTAATAATTTTCGGCACGCCAGGTGAACGATTNTTATCTCCTTTTACAGGGCTATCGTTGGAACCCCTACTTCTGAGAAATACTGTCATCCGGTGTCTCCACGTTACACAAAGTGGGTTTACGGGCGTGACGGGTACACGAAACCAGAAAGTCCGGCTTGCTTGGTAAATTAACCATCTTTGTTTCTGTGTTGCGTAAAAAATAATCAACTGTGCACTGGGAAGGCCACATGGTTTTTTTGCACTCCAACATTTATCGTTTAGTCATATCAGCTTGTTAAGAATGTTCAAAACGCAACTCTAAAGCATCTGCGACTAGTGTTACGGAAATGACAGCGAATGTTCCTCTTCCGTAACCTTATATAGGCAAGTAACGATTTTGATATGCGCCAAATTATTCAGATGTGACCCCTTGCAAAGGCTGTCTGCTTCACTGAAAGTGTTAACTAGGATTCTTTGAGGTATACGAGATCTGCTGACCCTTCAGCTTCCGCATTACCTTTAACATGGCTAACAAAATGCATCCCAGCAGTGTTGAATGCAGATTACCAAATACTTACCTAAGCACTATCATGATTAATATATCTTGAACAACCTTGTATTTGATATGAACGATTCAAAAGAGAAATCCTCGAAATGTATCCATTCGGTGTCAGCCACCAGGATTACGCTACGCAAGTTGACAGAAGAGATGTTTAAATTGTCTCTGAATGCATATACATTGTAAGGAGCTCGGCAGGCGTGAGATCAGCGTTGAATAAGAGTGCCGACTACACTCACTTTGACGTTAATTTATGAGCCAGACATAATGCATGCTGGCTGTTGGCGGCCGATGGAGAGAAAACGTGAAAGTTCTCCGATTGCAAATGTACATCAACGGCGTCCCCGGTTTTCAGTAATCCACGATTACAGCTGCGAGCTATCCTCGTAAAGTTAAAAGCCCTGTAAACACCAATCCTCATTGCATAATTATTCTGCGGTCTATCTAAATGTGTTGATCTCGCGAAATACCTGGAGTGCTTCACTGAAGACTCGGCTACTTTCGTGAAGAACGGCTTACTACTGTCAACGTATAACTTTCATGTGTAGGTAGCTTTGAATGGGTTAGTTACAGTGCACAAACACCAGCTTTTTCTCGAAAAATGAAAAATCACACAGGTTATTACTTTTGTGGACAATGCACTGCATTGGGAGTCTACGTTAGCCAAAAAATGATGTTCCCATCAAACGATTGTCGTTTACGGACAGGCATCAATTTCAGATCCCGACGTCATCAAGAACATCAAGTTGGTCAATTTCTTTTCGAAAAATTAAACACGGACATGATAAATTGTTTTACACTCTATTATATCTAGATGGTTCGCCTTGAAATACTGAAACGCTCGGTAGATTTATTAAGTGCGGACCAAAGTGAAGGAAGAATTTGTCTAAGATCATCTTGAATTAACTGGTTTAACACTAGAATAAACAAAACAAAATGTTTTGTGATTGTTAAGTTTCAGAGAAAATGCTGATTATCGCAGAACCACGAAAGTTGGAAGGCTACGGAGTTTCGTCAGTTCTTACTGTGCATCGGGCTGACGGCAATCAAAGAAATATAGGGTGATAAACTTTATGAATCTTTTTCAAATTCCTCACTTTGCACTTACTCTGTTCTCAAACGCGGCGTGTGTATTAGGTGGATTACGTGAACTCAGTTTTGCAGAATGCTTCAGTCTATGTCATTTGTGCAAACGTTCCATTGAATGAACCGCTTGATCTTAATTCAGCCTTCCCGTCTCAGTCGTATATGAGAGCTATCAGTGGGTTCATGCGATTCTTAAGTGTGTTCACCTTGCAACTCTTTTTGCTTATAATGAACAAAATGTGTGTGCTACCACTAAATGGCAATGAACTAATGGACGACGCACCGATCACATTCATTCCAATAGTCGCAACTATGAGGGAATTTATACATGACGAATTGCCCGCCTTTATAATCACCACGACTGGACGAAGTATACATCAGTTTACGACATGTTCCTGCTTTTTGTCAAGGCGATCTCAAATGGTACGTTGTATATTTGTCACTGTTTCAATTTGTATGCTTTCGCCTGCCAGACGGACCGTGAAAGTGTCCATTTTCAAGGTTTAGTTTTGCCGCCAGTGTGCATGTTACATTGTCGCTAATCAACATTTCTTCCTTTGGATGTGTCATATTGGTAAGTGTAGTGATGGAACTATTAGCACGGTGCACAACTCGTGTGTTACGCAACCCGAATTCACATTTTGGCTTGGAATACATTCTATAAAGCAGCACAGGTTGCTGACGACGAAGACAAGTACGATCGGGTTACGGTGATCGTTGGATGCGAAGACTGAGGTGTGGCGCTGGCAAATGAAGCTTCTAAACGCCTTGTTTCTTTCACAGAAACCGCCGTCAAAGGGAATCTATCAAAAAGTATGCGACGGCGCTTGAGTGGCTGTCGAGAAATTACAATTTTTGCAAGTGCATAGAGGACACTTTCACATGCGATCGAATGGTTCTTGGTGTTCAGAACTCTGTAATGACCAAGAGGCTGCTGAGAGTAAGACGGCTGAAGCTCGCCTAGCAGAGCGGCTGCGGAACGGAAAATCAAGGACCTTAACAGCGGAGATGGATGCAGTCGGCCGAGCACGTATCACGTCCACAGCATACCACTGCCTACTTTGCGGTGGACACCGCGAACGGCAGAAAGGAAAATGTCCGACGTTTGGAAGAACCTGCATGAGGTGCCGGAAGAACTATTTACCTAAGCAGTGCAAGTAAACATTCGTCAGACTGATCAGTGAGCGGGAAGAGGTCCAGCAAATGCTTAATGGTGTTCGAGGTGTACCCACAGCAAACGGAGTTTAAGCCGAACTTTTTGTTGAAGACAAACGATGGGGATGTCCACTGGATTCAGGCGCATCCGTCAAACGTGAGTGGTGGGGCCGTCCAATACGCAAGTGCGCATGCGGAATGGACCAACCACGCAAGTGTTTAGAAAGACGAGTGTGCCGATCAAAAATCCGAAAAATAGAAAATCTCACGTGTTTGATATTTTGTTGTGGAAAGAGATTTTACACCAATTCTCGGATTGGATGCCATTCAGACAGTGGACTTTGTTATTTTCCATGATGCTGATTTTTCTCCTGCCAAAGATGCTCCAACTGTCTGATCGGTACTCTTCTGTGTTTGATTCAATTTTGGGTTGCATATTAGTCGTCATGTAGCCAAGAATGTCGTACCGATCGCGTCACCTGCCAGAGCAGT
Source organism: Paragonimus westermani (assembly GCA_008508345.1). Classification (NCBI taxonomy): domain Eukaryota; kingdom Metazoa; phylum Platyhelminthes; class Trematoda; order Plagiorchiida; family Troglotrematidae; genus Paragonimus; species Paragonimus westermani. Next base: position 12,231 of record QNGE01006491.1, read on the forward strand.
CTCGTTAACCATCCGTTTGAAATTAAGGGACGAGTTGAATGGTTTGCAAGAGCTGAAGACAATAGCGTCAGTAGATAGACGTACAGACTGTGTCGATCAGGTTGTAGTAACTTTTAGAAATTCTGATGGTATTCGTGCGTGGACTGACTCCAGGCCGCTGAATTATGTACTCCGAAAGAAACGATACAAGCTGCCGACTCTAGACAGTGTTTTGCCCGGGTTGACGAAGGCCTGTATGGCTGGGCAGCCCGCTGCATTAGGGAAGAAACGGACCGAGGACTAAATAACAAATAAAGGAACCTGCCAGCAAAGCAGCAATTCTTGACCAACCTTCCACCAAACCTTCTCACTCCGTACCTCATGATATTACTATTTGTGTGTATCACCCCATCAACTCAGCCGATTGCAGTTTGGTGCTTTTTCGAAAATGGATTGACCGGAAAATTATGGGAATGCAGAAGCTGCGATCGGTTTTGTGCGATGTTCAGTCCATACGAAAGTCGGAATCCCCCTACTCGTTCCAAACTTCGAGCCGGCCGTTAACACTCTGAGTAACTGTTACACTCCCGGACCAACTGTGCGACAACGTGGAGATACCAATGCATAGCGTTTTTCCGACGTAGGGGTTTAGAAACAGTGCTGCAAAAGGAAACAACGCTAGAAAGCTCTACGCTCAACTTAAAGAAACAAGAACTAAAACGACACCAACAACACAGCAGCACCTTTAGTTAGACAAGTGAATTTCAATAATGCCTGCTCGCCGGGTTCCACCGCACGTTACGTCATCGTTGATTGTGAGCGGTAAAAACTGTCCACAAGTAATAAATGCTGACGTTGGTAGACTGCTAATATGTGAGTTTGCAATATCGCCTTTATCGCGGTATACGGAACATTTTAAAAAGTATGGAATACGTCCATTGAGCTGTTAAGAATAATTTTGTTTAAACTTGCAAAAGGTTCTCATCAAGGACGCCTAGAAGTCGCGTTAATGTAATAAAGAAATATGTAACGCACATCCAAAAACAGCGAGCGCGCACAAATTGTTAAACGAGGCGTGCCGTTGTGTTGTCGGTGCCGTTTTAGTCTACGTTTGTGTTAGTCGTGTGCATGGCTTACTGGGCCTTCGGCTCATGCTGGTTCGTATTGTTTCTTTTCTCATTACTGCTGTTCGCATCCCTAATTCCGAAGAACGCCGTCCCCTGGTGCGCTCACATTGCCCGAAAGTTGATCCACAAATGTTACGGGCATTCAAAGTAGAGCCGGCTGGCCTGCATGTGACAAGTTGTCGTGCTCGCTCGCTGGTTTCAAATGCGCGTTACAAATAGGTTGACCAGGTAGCTGAAGTTTTGTGAGTTGGTCAATTGAAGGAGTCAGCAACCAATGATTAAATAACATGCACAGTACAAGCTGCAACCCATTTTTCGTGAACTTATGCGTTCGATATTCAGTTAAACAAGTGCCGGCAGTTGATAAATATGGATGTCCTAGTAGCACACCACAACGGTCGACCGTCTTTTGAGTGTATTGAGTGCCTTACGTGAGACACTCAGTAAATTCACTTGTGAAGCAATTTCAGCCTCAGCGTTTCTGACATTAAGGATTACCCTGTTGCCAAAAATAGGCGTAGATTACAAAAAACCAATGTGCTGTGCATTTCCCAATGCGAGAGTACGTTAGAGTTGAATTACTTTTATGACACACAGAACCCTAAACGACCTTAAATGTGTGGCGCAAAATTAATCCCACTGGTTCAGTTCGTCCAACGTAACACAGCCGTAAAAGATACCTAAAACGAAGTATCTCACCTCAAATTGTCGTGGAATGCGGCTGAAGAGACGTAAATTATCCCAAGCCACCGCAAATTAGCCGTAAAATGACGTGAACTAATCCACACTGCTGCAAACCATAGGTCTCAACGCTGTAACGAAACGCATTACATATGGAAACGGTCCTACCACAACGGAACCAACACCAAGTGTTACTTTGTTTGCTGCTTAAACGGCGGGATATGAAATACGCCCTAAATGAGAACATGAGGAAAAATGTAATGAAAAAAGAGGATTACAACAAGGGCGAATGATGGGTGAATTGCAGGTCCTCTGGCAGTTTACCGCCTTATAAAGAAAGGAAAAGTGGATCTCAATGAAGCAACATACGGAAAGCGACCAACATTGACGATTGCCACCAATGTGGGAACGAAAACAGAACTCAGAGTATACATTTAAAAATAGTCATATTAGGTTGGTAAGTTGGCTTAAACACAACTCAGAGTGATGCATGATGCTATATATATATATATATATATATATATATATACGCATTTATACATAATATCATGAACCACCTTGAGGTGTGTTTGAGCTATATATATGTCTATAATGTAATATTATATTATATTAGTAATTGGCCTGTGGAGTTCACAATCATCGCTATATTCAAAAGCATTTGTCATGCACACGTAAGCTCCGGAATACACGATGCTGTTGTCTATAAGTAATCAACGCGACTTATTTATTACATCTTCACAGATGTCAACGTGGGACATAGTAACATGTTTGCTTTACCTGTTGCCCTCCTTCCTTATTCTTTCTACTCCATCTCTGTCTCGGGTGTTTTAAAACCAAATTTTCATGCAAGTGTTCATGTCTTCTCTCTTGGTCTCTGAGTAGAGAGGCCCCGGCAATAGCACTTCTGCGTTCATTTGAGACTTTCAAAATGCTAACACTCACCTTCGATAGCGTGTCTCAGCGTGGAATCCTTTGGTGTTACCTCCCGCTTTCCACCAGCATAAGTAATTTGCAACGCCAATTTGGTGCCCATGGCCTCCCTCATGCACCGACGAACAAGTTGCCATGCAGAGGGAGCACCAAACTCATGCAAGTAATCCATCGAGAACAGTAAATATAGTTCAAAGTAAACCTACCACAGACTTCCTGTATGGCTGCTTTTTCAAGTCGATCTCCAGTTCCTTGAACTGCGCAACAGTCCGGACGGTAAAACGGAGATCATGTGTGTCAAGTTCAACTTTTCCACCGGAGGAAACTGCAATCATCCGAAAACTGTCTTGAAGTTCTTTTATGAACGACAGCTCTTACACAACATGACCTAGGGTAGTTATCAAAATTTCCTTCAGAACAGGGACAGTTGTATCCACAGACGAGCTGGAGACAGACAGTTTAGGGACAACCGTTGGGACTGGCGGTGACAAAGACAGTGAAGGGATGGACAGTTGGGTAGGAGAAAATAAGGAGGAGAACTGCCCTATCTGTGAGGATGTCGCAGATGGAGGCGTTTCAGTAGAACGTACAACGGAGACATTGTCTCGGGAGTAAAAAACATAAGGAAGGGCCAGTGTGGGTGTGCAAATAAAACCTGGGAAATACATTAGTGTGAGAGGTTTGGAGGATGCAATCAGAGAGGACGCTGGAGGCGACGGTCTGGAATTATGAGCAGTCAAGATGGGCTGAGTAAGTCGGCTGGAAGCGATTCGGCCAATGCACAGAGCAAACGTTACATACTGCGGTTGTTCTATGGTACTGCTGTGCAAAGTGCCCTGGGATTTTTTAGATTACGACGGCGACAACAGTCGTTTGGGAGGCTCGCTACACACTTGGTTTGACGCACAAACACGAGAATCACCTGATGCGCTGGATACCATTTCTCAACTTCACAGTTATATCGGAAGAGTACTTGGCTGATATACTCTGTGACTCCTTGTCTTGACGCCCAGCTGTCAAATAATCATCTGAAAACAATGATTCGAAATCGCTCAAAACCACTCGTAACAGGGAAGCCAGGAGGCGATACTAGATGAAGTCGGACACATTCAATGAATTAGGGGCCAGACACATTCGACCAGGTTGTAGTGCCATCCTTTATCCACGATTAACTGAGTACAGCACAAGTTTCTTCAACTTGGTCCCCGAATAGTACGAAGGAGTACATTTGAAACAAAAACGAACAGGGTTTACAGTGGTGAAAGAAATATACGATGACCAGTTATGCATATGTGTGCAAAGTGGGCATAAACTGTTCTGCTTGCTCGGGAACATCTAACATTGTCGGTTACGTAAAGAAAGCATTTACAAACACCTTCCAACAAACTGGATGCATGGCACTCAACAAACTCCAGCCCAGCGTTGGAAATGCTAGCTTGGAGACTTTCCACAGCACGGCGAATGTGACGATAAAGAGTGGAGCGACTGACCAGTACTTCCAAATCCCACTGAGAGTAGTGTACATTCATTAATATGAATTCACATGTTGTTCAGATTGCTGACTGTCGGACATCTTAAAACGCTGCAACAAAATGGTAGTTGGCGTGGAAACCTGACGTGAGAAATCAGATGAAATCCGAATATGCGAGATAGAACGCGTTGTGCGTTGAAGCTTAGTCAAACAAAAACACCTATGCGTGTAATGAGTGGTTTCTTATATGTGAACATTTTCCTTTGCGGTTCTCACATAAGTGCATTTAGGGTGACAAGTTATGTTGGCGAAATGGATCCTGTAGCATCGTATTCACGTTCATTCTTGGTTCTTCCCCACTGGTCACATAAACGCAGTCGTACTCTATCCCAAGATTGAGGTAATTAATCCCTAAGTCTCACACCAATCAAATGCCGAGCGTAGCTCATCTCGAAACTGACGTCCTTCATCCTAAACTACTCCTTAGTGTGTGCTATCAGGCTAGAAGGATGCGGAGGACCCAGATTACACATTTGAAGCTGATTAATTTTTATTCAGTCACAGCACATGACCATCGATTCGTGGACGCGTCTTCAAAATGGCCCGTCATCAGCATTTCGGGGTGTGCTGGAGTACGCTGCAAGAAGTTGCACACGGTGGGTTTCCGTTCCATTGGCAATTGTATGATCGGAGTGAATGGCTTTCCTGAAGTGGCATGTTGCGGTATCTGGAATACCAACTAAGGTATTTTATTTTTAGTTGGATTCTGAGAACCTGTATAGGTGACCGAAATGAGCACACCTTCAGTTTTCATTTCGACTGTCACCCAGCTAACATATGTTGGAACTGATCCAACAAAATAAAACCCAGTCAGTGTTCCCTATCAACAACCGGTCGACAATGAAAAACCAAGACTCAGCGCGTTGACCCCCGTGTATTATTATCGACCATGAAAAAATAAAGTGTACAGAGAGACATGTCAAGCTAGCGAGGCAGAGAGCGAGCTGTCATTTTAGCCCCGGGCCGAATGTAACAAACTAGGTAGCTTAGCTAAAACAAAGGCAGGTGCAAAGCGAAAATCATCGAAAAGGTACAGATGAATGTGACCATCAAAACATTATTTATTATAGTCGCTACACAGAATAATGTGCGTTCGATTTTATTGTTCAATGCAGTATTCTCTTTGATCTCACTGAATTGGCATATTGTCCGAATTCCAATAATAACTGAGATATTCCACTTACATTTAGAATCAGACTGCCGGGCGGATGTAAGGAAGTCTTTAAAACTGGATATAGAACATGAAGGACAGAGGTTACATACAAAACTGAGGGCGAAAATCCATCTGACGAATGAATCTTGTTCCCTTTTGTACATTTCATGAATCTTTATCGAATGTTTAACGCCTAAAATCGTTTTGTTTCTTAAATATGGCCGATATATCGATTATGCTGAAAAAAGACGTGACTTCGTTAAGATAAAGCTTGAAAACAAGAGGAGTTGGCTGATGACGACATCTAATACTTGAGCCGACAAGTGTCCTTAACGACGCAAAGCTTACAGGAGATTTTCCGTACGACCATCTTTTGAGTGACTTCCAGATGTTCAGCCAAGACACTAAAATGACAATCGTGAGACGGTCAGAAGACACTCGAAAGACGGTCGTGCTATCTGAGTGTTTATGACCATCCCCACGTGGAACTAGAGACCGCCGAAACTTGGGGGCGCCCTGGGTAAGTGGATAAGACTGCAGCTGATGATTTCCAGACATATTGCGGGAGTAAGTCGGTGTGATCTGCTTGCTGTACATACTGCTCACAGTTGTCGGGTGTAAGCCGGTTTGGCGTTATGGTAACAAAGAAATCGGTAAGTTCGGAAGGTTACATGAACCCTCCAGAAGATGTAACTTCATATACTGTCCAAAAGGCAAAGTGGTTAAACGGGAAGCGAAGCATGCTGCCACATGAAGCCCTCCGGGATGATGCACTGAAGTCCATGGTCGACAGTCAGCCTACGTGCACCCCATAGTCAGAACGTCACGACCAATAGTTGGACGCACTGGCGTGAATTCTATAGTCACGATACCACGTTGTTAAAATGATATGGAAGTGTAAGAATGTGGTTATTACATGTACATCATTACCTGGATTATCCCATCCGATTTTTCACAGCCTCCTAGCTTTCGGTTCTGCTTCAACAGAAGTCCCCTTCTGACGTCTGACGTTGAGCGTTACGTAACACGGTAGGTGGGGCATCACTTAACGTTGCCAGGTACGTCCGTGAAATCATTTGCCAACACTTTTACTTGGGCCGGCCTGCATGGGAAACAACACGAAGCTCATCTTTAGAGGTGTCCGGGTCATCAACAATTAATGGTGTTGTACAGGGTCTCCTTTAATGTTTCATCTTGAAGCTGATGCAACTCAACCAGCATAGTTAATAAAATTATGACGTATCTGAATAGTGGGGTTGCAACCACCCTGTACGGGAGGGGCAATGCAATATATCAGCATTCTTTATGCATCCCAAATGAGGAATTAGTTGGTCGCTGTCATACTGATAACCACTCATGTTAACGGGGCCAACACAATATCCACAGAGCACCTTCATGTGAAAGTTCTTCCCCCACCTTGGCTGTTTTGTATTGCATGATGGAAGAAGGGGAGGTCTATCTGTGTTAAGGCCGCCTTAGCTTTCTCAGTAGACTAGTGCATGAAAGTTAAGGTGTCCTTTTAAAATGCTGCCTCCTGACCTGGAGTTTACATCCTGCAGTTCGGCCAACCCCTGTGGCAGCATTTTGTATTCCAGTTGAAATGCATTAGTACCGCCGATAGTAAACTCCTGGCGGAACATACTGCTTCTGGGCAAATTGTATTCAGCCAGCCATCGTCGATGGATTGGAAAGCGGCCTAGGGCAAATGTGGTCATAGTTAACAACAACCTACTATATGGGTAAAAGTGCTTTTGGGATACGGACAGCATGTAAATGCATGGTAACCACACGGACCTGTAGAAGCCACATTCACACGTGCCGTCACTGATGTTCAGTGTGTACTGCGTACCCTTATTGCGAACTCGAAGCTACCAACTAAAATTAAATGAAGTGCGGTTACCTTGGACTCGTTTAATCGTTTGTCGTGTAGTAGGGGGGCACGCTCATTGAGACGCTCCTGCACTAGCTGCCTGACTAACGTTGTCGACCGGGAGAGTTTTTTGTTTAAGTACACATGGACGCTGGCCACCTCCTGGCGGTCACAAAAGTAGGTGCATTGCATCTCAAACTCCCGCATCAGCTACTCGCCGTGGGACCAAATTTTACTAATGATTGTGGCCAAATAATCGTTCGGGAGAGTGTGCTCATCCGGTCGCCCATTCACGTCTCCCAGACGGTTGTTCGTTTGATTTCCGAAGTGAACTGTGCATGGATGGCCTAATTAGGCTTTACATAAGGGTAATTACACATAAGGAAGTTCACGAAGCCCGGGTCTGTCCTCCCAATTATTACGAAATTTTGGTTGAAACTTCAAAATAAATAAACAAAAGTGCTCACTCACTCTTCCGAGTTGTTACAAGTAGCCATGCGATGAAACACCGACTTCTGAATAAATTCGCCCGAATAATGACCATAAGGTTAATTACATCAAATTACGTGTTCCCCCACAGCATCTCCAACATGGAGGTAGCGTAATTTTATGTTGCAACCAAAGACCACCCATGCTGCCAGCATTTGGGTGGCCATTATATTCAGCACAAACGTTTTGACACGTATGTAGTTCCCCATCACCTCCCTGCACGTTTCCAGCAGATGACGCAGGAAAGCGTATTTCTCACTTTGAACATAGGCATATATAATAAGTCGTCCATAACCCATCTCGTCTGCAAGCAGAAACTAATGTACCCTCGGGCTACAACGGCAAATGTGAGCTGATAGAGGATCTACTTATGGCGGTTGGCTCCATACGTGGCATCGACGTCAGGAAGCAGTCTAAATAACTGCATTTGCTGTCTTCCTGCGAAACATACGTGCGTGTATTTGTTATTGTCGTCTTTGATGACACACAGCACGCCGTTCCCCTTCATGTCATTCGGAATTTGTGGCAGGTTGTCTGCAACATTAATGTACGCTAACCCACTTAATTAGCACCGGAGGTTTGAACAGATGGCGGATGCTGCAAATATCCATGGTCATTATACACCTGCCGAAAACATACCCAGCATACTGCTTCAACTCAGCAGTCGGTGTGTTTTACTCGAAAAGACGCTTTGGGTCGTTCACTTCACATTTCGCGTGCCGACAATTCGTTTGATGCGAATCGAACAGGAAGGCAGTTATGTAGCGGCTGTGATTCAGTGTGAAAATGCTAACAACCAACCTGCTTTTTCTCCTAACGACGTTGAAGTGTGATTGGTTGCATGTATCACGAGAACTACGCAGTGGGAAGTACGTGAACCAAACTCACATAAAACGTCGTGATCCACGGCTCTCCCTCTTATGCCCCTTGTAATTTAGACACTGGAACACCATGTACTACATAAACTCTGCAGCAATCACACTTAGACTATCATATTTCAAGCGTCCAATGCCTGATTTTCTTCTTGAACCAAATATTTGCGAAGATTTCAGCGATTCGTACACGGATTCGAGCCTGGAGGCCTAAATTACCCGAATCCACTCAGTTTGTTCGTTTCGATGTCTGGTGGTTATTTGTTGACCTGAAATGCAGTCATTGAAAGCAGGGTGCAGCTATGCTCTGGGATATCCCAGAGCATAGCTGCAATATATATTACAGACAGCAACAAGAACAGGGTGAAATAATAATGTAGCAGAACGAAACAAATTACTAATACAACGGTTTATTGAGTAGGTAGGATTTCGGTAAAACTTTGAGAAGGTCCTTAGAAGAGCAAATAACGATCTCTATTGGAAGGTCTTACCATCAGTTGATAACTCTATAAGAGAAGAATTGCTGTCTCAGCAAGGTCCGAAGTCGAAGCTTTTAGAGCTGATTGTCGTGACCCCTTCGACTGTCATCATTTACTAGTGTGAGGAATTGTTACACGAGCCTTGTAATCCTTCATACACCCATAAAAAAGACTTCTAAACCCGCTGTGACTCAAGCATTCCTGACAATCGAAGACACCCTTTGAGCCCTCTGAGTAATCCATGGTCTCAAATGGGATGAAAGATGGAATTGTAGCGTTTTATACAGTATATTCAACTTTATACTTCCCATTGTTCGCCCTTTTTGCACTCATCAAACTCACTTGTACAGTGCGCGTTTAAACCAAGTCAACCGATTGATTCGATAATCAACAATTCAAATCCACCTGCGAGGTCGTGAGTCGTGCGTTTTCTCCGAGTTCTGTGTCGCTCGTGCACAGGTTTCGGAAGGGTTAAATACCAACGGAATCAATCGTCCGTTTTTAGCAGAAATATCCTAGGAGCAACAATACGAATTGTATCCGTGGGATATTTCATTTTGTGTAGTGGGATTTCTAAACCAACGCACCTTCACAAAATATTGTGAGTCACTTTCGTTTGGTTTTATCGCATTTTGGCTCCTCGTTCATGCTTGAGTATTTTGACAACGTTTAGGTCCACTTCATAATTTGGTGAGCCCGAAATTTTTGACATAATCTTCCTTGTACAAACATCCTTTTTGTGGTTCATTTATCAATAAGCTCAGAACTCCCAATATTTTTAATGATTTCTGAGGTTGACACTAGCTTATTTTCCGAGAACGCTATTAACCTTGAATTATCTGCATTTTATATCTCAAACCCCCGCGTTTGGTCCACTCACGTGGAAGAATTCTTTCGATTTCCCAAGAATACATCACAATCCACTATGTTCTCTTATGTGGCTACGCAGTTACCCACAGATATCGCTTCCGAAGTAATCGATATACTTGACCCCATGCCAAATGAGTTCCCGTACGATAAACTCACGGCTGCTGTTTTAAGGCGGACCACGGCGTCAGATGAGGTCAAGCCTCAACAATTACTCTCCGGCGTCGAGTTGGGTGATCGCACCACCTCCCAGTTTTTCTGCCACATGAGATCCCTGTAAGTTGATTACAGTATAGGTGATTTCATCTTCAGAAAACTGTGGACCAACTGCCTCCCGCTCAACAAGGTTCACGAGTGTTTCTTCAAGCGTTCCTTCAACCATGTGCATGAACCTTCTCCTCATGCCGCCACACAAAAGAAACGCTTGATAATCTCCAACGGCAGGTGTCTCAGCCAACACTCACTGTGAATAACTTAGCAGGACGCCTCATGAAGGGCAGCAAATTTTCGCGCAATCGACCCTGCCCGTGACTTCGCGTAGTTAAGTTGCAAACATCTGATATCTCATACTACCACAGACGATTCGGTGATAATGCCGGCAAATGCACACACCTATATGCACAAAGCAGTCCGCGCACTAAGGGAAACACCAATCAGGGAAACGACCGGCCAGCCAGCAATGGTGACAGTTGCCGCTGGCCAGCCCAACAATCGCCCGTTATATGTCCAAGATAACTCCACCGGACTTCGTTTCCTTATTGACATCGGTGCAGAGGTCAGCGTTATACCCCCAGGTAAAATTAACTGCGATCTCAAATCGCGGATTACATCTTACAAGCGGCCAACTATTCTCAAATCTGGCCTGCAGTCAGCTTCTCTTGACGGTCGACCCTGAACTGCGTCGAAGTTTCCCTTAGATTTTTTCATCGCCGACGTTCAGCACCCAATCGTCGGCATCGATTTTCTCACCGAATATGGTTCGGCTGTTGATCTCAGCCGCCGGAAACTCGTCGACAGCACTACTACCTTGTGTGTTAAAGGTAGAGCCATCACCATCAACTCGATCGAACTTCGAACGGCTTTACCGAAGGCCAACCGGGGTACAATTCTGCTGAAACTGTTCCCAGCAATCTATCAACCTACACCTAGTATCACGACACCAAAACATGATGTTTCACATCACATCGTCACCAAGGGACCACCCAAATTCGCACGTCCGCGCCGACTGCCTCCAGAAAAGTTGAAGATCGCCAGAGCGGAATTTGCGGAAATGCTACGTCTAGGAATCATCCGTCCTCCAGACATTTCGTGGTCACCGCATTTGCACATGGTCTCCAAGAAGACCGCGGAAGACTGGAGACCATGCGGTGATTATCGAGCACTGAACAGCGTCACCGTGCCGGACCGTTATCCGGATCCGCATATTCATGACTTTTCCATTGGCCTTTCCGGGAAAGAGATCTTTTCCAAAATAGATCTAATCAAGGCGTACCATCAAATTCCTGTGGCTCCCGATGACATCGCTAAAGCAGCGATCACAAACCCATCCGGCTTATTCCAATTTGTTCGTATGCCTTTTGGACTCCGCAACGCTGCCCGTATATTCCAACGTTTTATCGACCAAGTTTTACACGGACTAGACTTTGTGGTTGTCTACGTTGACGACATACTTGTTGCCAGCAGCAGTGCGCAGGAACAACTATCTCATCTGAAGACTGTCTTTGAATGTTTAAATCACCATGGCGTCACCATAAACACAACAAAGTGCGTCTTCGGTGCTTCCCCCATCGACTTTCTCGGCCATCGCATCGACAAAGACGGTATCACGCCATTGCCGGAAAATACCAACGCAATTTCGGATTATTCATTGCACAGTCTACCAAGAGTCGCCGTCGATTTTTGGGGATTGTTAATCATTATTGTCGGTTTATCCCCAATTGCCCTGACACGCCGAACCCCCCGACTGATTTGCTACAGAATAACCCCAAACGTTGGCCCTCACCCCAGGGGCCACTTCTGCTTTCACACCCGTCAAGCAGGCCCTGGCACATCTCTCGGCTATCTCAGTACCGACGAACGCGCACGCTTGGTTTTAAAGACCGACGCATCTCAGTCTGCTGTCGACGCCGTTTTGCAGCAGGTCATTGGCAATAAAGTCCGACCACCATCGTTATTTCTCCCGGCAGTTACAGCCTGCCCAAAGGAGGTACAGTATTTTCAGCAGAGAACTGCTTGCTACCCACCTCGCCGTTAAGGATTTTTGGCACGTGTTAGACGGACGCCAGTTTGCCATCCCTACTGATCACAAACGGTTAGCGCGCGTCTCTAGCACTGCGCCAGACAGGTACTTCTCGAGAGAGACCCGTCACTTGGACTCTCTCTCTCAGTTCACGATGGACATCCGTTACATCGATGGTCCACATCCGTTACATCGATGGTCCAAACAACCGGGTCGCAGATGCCCTATCTCGTGTGCACGTCCATCAGTTATCGGCATCCATCGGCCTATAAGCCATGGCGGCGGCTCAACAAAACGATGGAGAATTTAATCACCTGCTTTCTCATCCATCCCTGAAATTTATCCAACTGCCCCTCGTGCACTGCAAATCTGAAATATGCTGTGAAATCCCGACCGACAAACCTCGACCCTTCTGCTTACCGACGAAAACTTCTTGACCATTTTCACTCCATCTCCCATTCCAGCATCCGTTCTATAGTCATACTTATTACTGACCGTTTTTCTGGCCGAACGTGTGCAAGGACCTACGCGATTGGGCCAAACACTGTCTGTCCTGTCAACTAAGTAAGGTACACCGGCACACCATCAACACACCTGGCACTTTCAGTGTACCCGACGCCCGTTTCAAACTAGTTAACGTTGACATAGTAGGCCCACTTCAACCATCAAACGGTTTTACATATTTGTTGACTTGCATCGATCATTTTACAAACTGGCCACAAGCACCGTCCATACGCGACACCCCAGCCGAGAATGTCGCACGGACATTTGTGGACATTTGGCGTACCTGCTAACGTCACTACTGATCGCGGTACTCAGTTCACATCCACGCTGTTTCGTGATCGGCAGCACTGACTTGGCTGTGAACAATTTCGAACAGCCGCTTACCACCCAGCGCCAAATGGCTTAGTAGAACGATTCCATCATCAACTCAAAGCCGCCATCCTTGCTACGGCTTTTGGTACAAACTGGTCAGAAAACTTGCCACTCATTTTGTTTGGCATCCGCAGAACCATCGAGGGAGACATCGGCTGCACTCCTTCTGAACTTGTCAATGGCCGACCTTGGCGAGGTGGTCGGTCTTGTGTACTGTTTTTATCCGGAAGGGTATGCTGTCTAGGACTCCAGTCCTTCCAGGTGCAACCCTGTCAGACAGGCCAAAGGGGAGCAGTCAGACGAAAAGCAGTTACAATCATAGAACTCCACGTCGCACTACTGACTGCGTAAGAGTGCTTAAGTAGTGAGGCACGATCTTTTGGGCATACAACAGAACTATTTTTATAGTTGCGGCGCTGCTGTCTTCCGTATCAGGAAGAACGGGGTTAGAAAAGGTACCCTCAAACAAACAGCATTTCGACTGACCAACGGTTGACCGTGACCGCCCGCGTATTATCCAATACGGTCGATAAACATCAAATATCTCTCAAAATCCCGATGTGGCTTCGAGTACCTCCGCTGCGCGCAGCAGTTTTCAGAATCAGACAATAATGTACTATTCACTGTGCCCTCGGGCTAGGCAAGCCCATCACTGCCAAATGAGTCAGAATCTTTAACCATGGGTTTCGGGTAGGGTCCTCCAAGAAAACCCTATTTCCTGTTGTCTCGTTTGTCAGACAATTGAGTCAGAGGCTCGGGGTGGGGTCCCTCAAGTCAACCCTTTCCCGCGGCATAAACGACCGGGAAGCAAAAGAAGTTATCGTTCTCTCGACAGTGACATTACTAACCGACCACGACTTTCTCCTACCGTTTTACCCCCTATTTTTCCTGCCTACCAAATGTCCCCGGGCAATGATTGTTTTCTGAGGCCAAGAAAACTGGTAAACATTGGCGCCTCCATTATCCGCAATCTTCGACAAATCGGTCAGCAAGCTGCTCTGGCAAGCACTCTCTCAAGTCTGGAGCCTGATGTGTGCTGTGTGTCAGAGACGCGAGTCTACGATTCTAGCACAGTTATCCATTTGAGCTCACCTCTAGATAGCTGTCGATCCAAGCACTTCTGTCTCAGGGTTTCTGGTGACGCCGAAGCTAAATCTCGCGATCAAGCTGGAGTGGGAATCGTACTGAGTTCCCGAGCAGGGCAATGTTTGCTCGATTGGATCCCAGTAAGCAGTCGCTTGTGCGTTGTCAGACTCGATACATCGGTAAAAGTCTGTCGACGCAAATCAGAAGGGCGTTGTGTATTCATTATATCGGCGTACGCTCCGACGGACAGCAGTCCGGATGCTACCAAGGATGCGTTCTATGACGCCCTCGTTGACCTTCTGAGGCAGTCTAAACACTCAGACATCATCATACTAGCGG
>QNGE01006492.1:0-31328 GCA_008508345.1 Paragonimus westermani
AAAATATTCAACAGAACTGATTAGCTAGACTTACGGAACAGAAAATGAGAAATATAATGTGATTAACGATTAGTTTCTATCACTCGTACCCCTCCTTAGTCAAATGTATGCGGTAACCGAAAAGACGCACCAGATGCAGTTTAAAAACGCTTACCGGCATTAGTTACATCAGATAAAATCCCGTTGAAATGAGCACTCTGGAGTAATATTTGCATCCCTGCAGCAAAAGTGATAGATTTATTCCTGCTTGCTAAAATCAAAATCTAGTTATATTATTCGTTAATCAGTGCCTAGGGCACTCGTCTTTTGTGAGAATACATTGAATTTCTACAAACAAAATAGCCTCATTAAGTTTAGTTCGCGAGATGTAGTTGATAATTTATAAGTTATTTGATGAAGCCACAGGTCCGCAAAAATCGACTTATTAGAAATCAGCAGTTGAACTTCGGTTACGGTTGACTTGTCGGTGGCCCTTTTACAGGTTGATAGCATTTCACTGAAGCTGCAAATTTAGCCTTCAACATTTGTCTTCCCCAGTTGGCCTTCTGTTTCTTGAGGCTGCATCCAACACATGATCATCGATGGTTCTGAGGGCGTTCCTCCACGTTATCTGTGCTGTGACGAAACGGTTTGACAGGAACTCCGCAATTCTCTCCTTCATAACTGGTAACCTGCCGCGAATTTTGTCACCCGATTCGATCGTTAGTTCATCTCCGTAAAAACCCTGTAACCAGTGTCTGTGCGGTTTCTCATTTCGTTTTTCTATCGATCATAGTCAACTGGTATATATCGAGTGTGTTTTCCAAACTACCATAAATTATACAAATACTCAGATTACAAGGCTCATTTGGTGTAACTGAAATATCGCTATCCAACTTTTATGACCGCATGCTAATCATTAGATTGCTGACATCGTGTCCCATTTGATCAGTTCATTGCATTCCGATAATGAAGTACTTCTAATAAGTCACACTCAAACAGTCTGATTGTGGAACACACATTGAAACGGAACACATTGAAACAACTCCGACAACCACTGAACAATTCGATCTGAGTATATGACCGACAGGATAGGATGTTTAGCAGGCTCCTTCCGAAAAAAGCACTATCTTAATTTCGCTTTTGTTAGAGCTCGCCAGTAGTGGATATCTTTTCCACTCCCAGGACTAGAACTCCTGGCATGACTCCACAATATATACTCATGTTGAACGCGGTGCCGTCGACGAGCTCCCATGCGAGCGAAACTTCAGTATAGCGCGTTGTTTTGTAAGGGAATAATTGCCAAGTTTTCGGAATGGGAAAGCTGATACCAAGCAAAAGGTGTTTTTTTCATCAACCTTGAGCTTGTACAGCATGGTATACGAGGTAATCGACTCCCAGTTTGTACTCAGACTTCTCAGTGTGGTTTTTTGATTTCATTTCTGTTGACAAATAATGCTTGCAACAAAAAGCCAAACGATGTAGAAGCCACCAACATTGCGAATGACTACTGGATAGAAATCACTCTTGAATCCTAATTTCCGCACTTTTCAAATGATTGTTTTACTCTGCGAGCCCACTTGACCTGGCCACGTGATTCACTTACGGTCATTCAACACCCACGTTCGTATGCAATCGCAAGCCAAGACCACCAAAATCAACATGAAAACTGCCAAACGGTTTAACTGTAAACGTTTTTGTTGCAAACCGGACACAAAATCAGCTATGTTTAAAAAGTATTCGCCATGATGCTTTAGAAGAAATCATTATTATTCAACATGAATCCGTGGCAGTTTTTCTCTCCACCCGGCAATGAACTCTGTGACCTCGTAATGCAACGTTTACTGTGGAAATATTACCGCTAGTGTAAAGCCGCTGTTGTACGATCAGTATTGGCGTAGTACGGTAGCATTTGATAGCATGTGTATATACAGCTTCATATATCATGAGATATCTAGCAATATATGGCAGTGTGCTACGATAAAACAAAGTAAGCTGACAGAAACACAACCAACATTGACTTCTTGTGAGGATTAGATTGGCCATAAAGTTTCAATTAAGAAATTTAGCTCTGTCAAATCCAAATGACTTTTGTTAAAAGCTTCTGCCTACCAAATACTCTAATCACCGGGGGGGTTGACTAGCTTACTTTACAGGAGTTCATCATCTTTCTTACACCGTTTTGTCTATGATTAACATTTTAAACACCGACTCATTGGCATATCCAACTCCACATAACTCAGCTAGTGATCAGATGAACAACTGTGGCTCCAATCTACTTAAGAAGTAAGCATTCAACAATCTCTACCAGTCGTGGCTTCTTCGTGTTTCCTTCATTCTTTGGAGAAAAGCATTTACAAAGGGAATTCGAGACAAATCTTTAATCAAGCGTGTTTCTCAACTGGGCAGCATTCTCTTTGTGAACGCCACGAAACCGACACTAAAGTATTGGCAAGGCTGATATGGATGAATGTCAAAATCACCATTGTGAATATATAGCTCGATTACAGATGACCGCATACGATTTTTCACGTCTTTTAAAATCAACCTCAGTTCACTGAACATCAGCACATTCAAATAGCGAAACACAATGTTAGTGCTTACAGCCAGTGGAGTTGCGGAAGAAATCTATCAGATCCAATAAATATTTCTGTTTGTTTGCAGATTCTGCGATTGAAAAGAGAACACAAAATAATGTATGATACGAAACCGTCAAGTTTCTATGAAATTCATCCCGGTATTTTCAGTTTTGATACGGCTAGCTAGAACAGCTACAAGTACTTTCCAAAAACTGATAAATCAAAACGCATCTCAATCTATCGTCCATTCTGGCGATCTTGACCGCAGTACCGTAGGTAATGCAGTAGTAATTAATGATACACTTATATACTCACGAAAACCGGAGTGAGAAATGTGCGTACAAAACATATGACGATGAGTACGACTGATGTGTACAATAAATCAGGCAAAAATAACCAGTTCTGGATCTTGAGGTCATGTAGCCTGTTCAATCTACTGACTGTAAACATTCTACCTTCAGTGAAGGTTGCAATACATGGCGCATCATGCAACTGCTACTGAAGTTTCTGAAAAGACCAAAACATTCGACAATAGCCGCATCCATTCCAACGTTTGTTCGGACTAATTTACTCAGTGTTTCAGATGGATATTCCGGACAAACTGAGTGAAAATTGCATAAAATATGAGCCATGGTGAATCTCCAGAGAGTACGCGTATTCTGTTCAACGTTTCCTTTGTACGGCTCCTAACGACAGTTACTTGAAATGAGGGTGCGTTTTTCGCTAGTTTCACGTCCAGTATTGGTTAGTACGTTGTCAATTTTCAGTGAACTGCAGAGTTATAATGCTGACTGTGTCGAAGCTTTATTCGGGAGTTATACCAGAAAGGCTTAAGTGCAGAGTAGAACTGAGCACCCTGAGGATTGAGTTACATGGCTTGAAAGTTACTCACAATTGATCACAACCTTCACATGCATACAGATGTTTTGGCCACCTTTCTGCGAAAAGAAGCATTGAAGAGGGATTTCACTTGCTCTTTAGAACCCGACAGTAGCGTCATACCCTTATCATGATCGAAATTTGAACTCCGGTTCACGCCTTCCCTGGACAACATTTTGACAACAATGACCTTCACCCTGCAGCAGTTACAATGCAGTTCTTGTGTCGGAGCGCCCAGTGGAGTTCGCTTATGACCATTGTTCGGGTAGCCCGGTCTCTACTGTTCACATCAACCGGAAAACCCATAATCAGGATCTCTGATTCCATAGCTACAGACAAATTGACTAGGTTCGTTAGTACATGAACACAAATGTGGGTGTTAAGATATGGGTTGGAAGGCACAGGTGAGCATTCCTTTGTTTAATTTTCGAGTTATCTGTATGTCGTGATTAATGTGGGTATACAATATTTTCTCACGTATTGTTTACATTGCAATTGATGATTTATTTGGCAGTCTTGAAATGTACAACAGAACATGCATTACTACAAGCTATACTGGCTCAAACTTCACACAGGTAGATGCGCAACTGCGTTAATCGGCCAGTTCAGGGCAGTCTGGAAAACGTCGATGGTCGTTCACACAGGACAGTATCGTTGATTGTGGCATTACAGTCTGTTCAACCAAACCACTCAGACGACACCTAGCCTGTCTCTTTGACCATTTCTACAAAATGGGCTAAATACTTCCATGCGTTTATTGCGGGTAACTGTTATCAAAACAATAAAAGTGTAGTTGTCTGCTCAAAAGATGTTCACCAACGTGGTTTTAAAATGTATTCCATGATATCATGTGTTGTACTTTCATTGAACTGTGAAATGATTGCAGAGGGCAGTTACTGTTACCGATCGTCTACCAACCTTTAAGTAGTCTTCTTGTTCGAACACAAATTTAATTTTACGGAAATCGAAATGTGGACTGGGCTATTCCACCAATAAAATGGTACAGAGAAGAATGCTTTGAAACAACACTTTTAGCTCGCCGACTCACCAACAGTATTGTTTTGTATCATGAAAATCGCGATGATCATTTCGAACGGGATAGTTTGTACAACTGAATTGTAAAAAGTGGGTTAATTTTAAGTTTGGTTGAATGAATAATTTCTAAGGGCTAATAACCTCATTTCTAAAGTTCAACCTTACAACACATGTTCATGGCCTTACGATTTGACGAACCTTTTGAACAAAGTGTAACTCAAACACGACTAACTGTATATGTTGGTTTAATCAAAAGCATGCTGCTATTCCAGTTACGTGACTCGGAATTCAACCGCTCGTATCCATCACGATTAATGTGTCTTATCTTGCGGAGATGTCATGGTCAACAGACTATGCAAGTGGTTCGCCACAGTAAGAATAATATTATCGGTTGATTCCTAATTGGAACTCGATTCTTACTCAATCCAATCATCAAGATACACCATGACATAAGGCAGGAGACGAAACATACTTTACTGAGGAGTTGTCCTTTTCTGGATGCAAGTTTATGTCGAACTGCTGTGCACCTCAGCTCCCGCGTGAATATAACGCATGATTTTGCTAGAATTTTTGTGTTGGGAATGACCTCGTTATCGAATAAAGTTAGAGAACCTCTTCGGTATCAATAAGAAGGCAATCACTATTGCTGTTAAGTGACAGGGGATTGTGAGTAACACACAATAAACACCATCCACTAGCGCCATTTGCTTTTGTGCATTCATTCGTAACATGAACAATCTTTTTCTGTTAATAAAATAATTTTCACTAGGGCTTATGTTCTCAACCAACTTAGGTAAAACTGCGTCACAACTGAATTATTGCGTTCAGTTATCTAGGATTTGGGGACAGAAACAAGGAATGAATTCGTAGAATATTTTGTTGAAAAACTCCCGAAGAAGAAGCCGTGTGACCGGTCATTCTCTATGCTCACAAATATAGTTCGCGACTATAATTTACACAGACTGTTTTATCTGGATAAGAGGCTCAACCACCAAGGGTAAGTTATCCATAATTCCGATTTGAATTGTTACTCTACGCCAACCGTTGATCCGAAAATTACCCTCTCCTAGTTACTGTACATTTGTGCCAAACTTCAGCAATTTATCAAAGTTAACTGGAATGATGGAATAAAATGTGGTCCGACTTAATTTTTGGTCGTTTTACACTCCACAGAATTTTTTCACTCACTGCTTTCAAACTGTTCAGTAACATCACCCAAACTATACCCGAAAGTTTCATCCGCTTGAAGGTCTTCGTTTCCTTAAGCAACGGATAAAAACCAATTAGTAAAACAAGGCGAAATATGGGGTGCTAACAATCTTCCAGACACCGCTAGTATCTGGGTTTTATCAGTAAGTAGAACGGCATTCGCAGGTATATGGGGTGCGAACTTGCGAATAAAAGCGGTTTGAACAAACTGATCGTTACCCACGGGAGGTTTTGAGTCAACCACGTGTTATATATATATATATGTATATACAAGTAGACACAAACGGTTAAATGGATTTGCACCCACACATGGTCGGCGGTATCCGGTTCAGACTAGTCCGCACTGTGACCGAAGCCAAAGGACACTTGTACATATCGCCCATCGCAGGTGGCTTGCACTGAAGCGCTTGTGGTTCCACTGACACATTAAGTATCCGAAGGACTGAAACCTATGCCGACATACTGATCTACTGCATATCACAGGACAATTACACAATGCAACCAAATTAGAACCTCCCAATCAATGTTAAACTGTTGATACCTAACGTACGACAGGGAAAGACAAATCAGAACAAGTGCGTTTGGACGGAGTGATCAGAAAACACAACTTATGACATGAATTCGCTTTGCACATCCTCATTCAGTTTGTGAACTGTGAGAACTCAGTAAATGTGTGCAAGTGTTTTCAACAGGTGAATGACAACCTTGGCATCTTTTTGTAATTACAAGAATAATATGAGAAATAATCAATCGGGTTTCCGTCGAGAATGCAGATTGACTGAACCAGCACATTTGATTAGTGAAACAACATTTATTTTGGTAAGATTGAATACTGGTGCCAGAATCATCCTGCTGGGAAACTACTGTTGTTGGCCAGTGTAACGTGAAAAGAAGAACCACAATCTATCCATCATGTTTACTTATGAACTGTGATGAGGCTGTGTATTCTGTCAATGTGATCTAATGATCGTATTCCCGGAAATTATCCAGCGATCACTTGCTATTTGTGGTGGGTGAGGAGGCTGATAAACTGGCGCACCTAGATAGACGGGTTGGCAAAGAATTACGATTGCTACTTGAAGGTAATTTTACAGACGCCACCAAGTCCAGGGACCTAAAACCGTGTGGAAGTCAATTTCCCCAGATGTACGGACTTCCCAAATTGTGCAGCCCTGAAATTCTGTTAAGATCAATATTGGTCATGTCCAAACCTCCATAACATAAGCTAGTCAAGTAGGCACAACAGTAACTTAACTCGCTACGGGACAGATTGCAGTCTGAAAAGTAGTTTCCAGCTGGTTGCATTGTCAGAAAGTTCTCTCGCGTCCTCCATACATATAGGTTCTCTTCATGATGAGTCGGTGCTCGCCAGTGTGCAGCTGTAAAAACCACCAACATTCCACTATCCCGTGTTACTTCAAATCAGTTGGAGTTCACGATCCGAAAACTCGACACAAAACGTCTAATTTTATTTTGTGCAAATGAGGTAGGGTTTAATTGTTAAGGCGTGGTGGTGTCTAGATGGGCTGTTCAACTGGTCCGGCTTTAACTGACTGACTTGTGGTCAAACTAGAGCAAACAAACGATGGGCAAACTGGACGATTTTAACTCCCAACTGAAAATATACTGATTTCGTACTTTTATTCACGAACGATCAGGTCCAAGCAACACTACTGCTGAGACAAGTGGAATGTTTACACCCAAAAGTACGTGTTATATACCGAAAGAATACGTGAAATGATGCCAGCACCTACTTTCTATCAACTTTGCTCCAGTAACAGGTAAAAGAGGACTGATGCACACACTGTTTGACTAGTCAAGGCGGCTTTGCACCATGGACATTTTAGATGGTGAACTACGTCAGACAGAGGACACCCTGTTAGACAACTGCTATTTGAAAGGATTTATAATGAAATTCAACATCGGCAATGTATGAAGTGGCCGGTAACCCACGATTCTGAAAATTCAGTTGTTTCACAACTGCCATTGAAAAGTAACGACGTGTGTCAATTACATGTACGACCTTTGCTGTCAGTTATTTTCAACCCTGTTTATTACGAGGCAAGTAATCATGTACAGGAATTCTCGAATTCTCATATCCCCGGCTAATTAACCGACGTCTCAATTCACCGAATCAAATGTAAGCTCTGAATACAACTGTGGGTGCAAAGTACCGTGTGTCCGCAAAACTGTGGATCTACTTGAAACCCAGGTTACCGAATACATACCAGCCGAAGCCCTGACTTTTCACAGTTGGGTCTCATCCAAAATGAGTTCAACAAACGGTCACGTAATCACAAAACTTTACGGCGAACGCCCAGAAGGAGCCAGTCTCATTGTTCCTCAAGTCTCACCTGACGTCGCGAAGTGTCTGACTTATCATGACAACTTCGTGTTCTGTTCTCTAATCAAAACAATCTTTGGCTACGATATCCCGCGGTCAATGGAACCAGACATCGCCACCCCAATTCATGCATAAAAAAGAACTGCTGCCGTGGTAGGAAACGATTTGGTTTCAAATTTTGACCACTTTGTAATTGTATTGTGGTTTGGAAGTTTGCGTATTTAACTCGTCTGTAGAAAAGACTAGTAGAGACGCACCAACATCTGCTCGTGTATAAAAAGTGCGTGCTGCCAGTTATCTGTCAACTTCACTCAAGTTTGCAACGGGAAGTGGTAGTCCCAAATGTTTCAAAATCATTCATTCCTGCACCCATTCTCAACAAAAGCAAAGTGCTGATATCATTCGACACGTCTTTTCAGTCTGAACCCATAATAGCAATCCAATACTGACCTTGGAGAGCAAATGCATTAAGCCGTCTGGTTCGACTGGATAACTGTTAGAAACCACGACTGTCCCTCATCCAGAATGTGAGCAACATTTGTTTACTTTCACAGATGGCGTCCGCTCGTAATACATTAGCGTTAATGCGACCCAAACCCTGTGTATGAATTGTTCCAAGGGGGTCACCGCATTCTGGTTTCATAATAGCACGTAAAATGACGTCGCCGCCAAATTTTAGGCATTGTGGTCTCGTAAACAGTATAGGGGCCTTCAAAAATGTACATTGATGTGAAAAACTGTGATATCAGTTAAGTGTTCACTAGAATCGGACACTTCGGGATTTACTATTATAGATTTACCTATAGAGTATTGGGTAGTCTTGTGAGTATGTCACAAGATGAAGAAAACGGTGACACTTTTAGACACGTTTCCACTGTTCGTAATTCTGAGATGCATATTCTACGTTCTAACCTGTTTGAACTTGAGACACATCGGAATATCTAACATTTTAATAAAAAGCATTTATGTTGAATATATCAACGAAAACTACCGTAGAAATGACCACGATAAGACCACACGATTATGTCGGTTACTGTTGTTTTCAAGCCTGCTGGTAGTATACGGTTCTCTCGTTCGATTTGAAAATATAAATGCAGCATTTTGGTCTGACCTTTTGGGGTTTATTCAGGAAGAGTTGAATAAATGTATTCCATTCTTGGTTTGAGACATTACTGAATTTCAACGTGGAGCTTAAACTCTAGAACACTTTTAAAATCGCCGAGTAGGTGTAACTCAGAGACCCACGAACATGCTTAACTCAAAAATAGCTGTGCAGACACTTCTGTTTAGAGACAACAAATAATGCGCCTCAATACCCTGTGTTGTGATGAACTCCTGCAGGCTTAAGTCTATTCGTTTAAAAATTGTAGTCTCGCATTTTCCATACTTACTACACTTAGTGTGATGAAAGCTAAAACTAAACAACCAAATGATTCCCCATTCGATGGCTGGTGAATGTTTTCTAATTCCGCTACTAAATAATCTGACAACTCACGTCGTGTAAGTGGAAGTTGTTTCAGGCGATAGCTTGTTCAAAGAGACATCTAGCATCAAGTAATGCCCTACGCTCCGTTTGGGAAGAATCTAGTAATTACTGAAAGACCAACGCAGTGGTACGGCGTTCGATGTACTACCACTACGTGCATAGAAATCAAACCAACGAAGTTTGGCAAGATTAAACCCCAGTGTTTGTAGTTAGACAGTCACAATCTGTTCAGTTGCTCCAGTGCAACGACCGCTGTTGGGTGAACAGAAGTCAGGACAAAATCACTAAGAGAAAGTTTACCGAGTGTCTTAAGCTGTTAGACCAGTAGACCCCACTTGGTAACCCGTAACATTTGAGCGGTCATATATTTCTAAATGATAGCCACACGTGCACGAATTGTCTTGCTGTCTTTTCTGCAAGAGTGAGTCGTTTTATGCAGACCAGCTAGTATTTTCAACAAATCAAACCGTTTGTTATCGGCCTCTCTAAAACACCGTCCACATCCTCGACTTATGCAGGCTTCGCGATTGAAAGTCACCTGCATCACCCGTCTACCAAATCGCATTTGGCTAATTTGGCACACGCTGACGTGGTAGAATGAGCAGGACTTACACAACTTGGTGGTTCGTTCGAGTGATTTTGCATCAACAATTTCAACGGTTTTTCTCATTACTGGAAACTAACTGCAGGTATCGAAAAACGTTTTCATATCATTTGAAATGTAGTGATATCAGTTTGGTAGACATAATCTGGACGCTGCATGAAGTACAGTAACAAAACTAACCGAAAAATATTTACCAGTCTTACAGCTTTGTAGTGGGTTGTGTGACCACTAGATAAGCTTACACCCAGTCGTACGACATCATAGATGATTCAACTCAACAGAGATGGAGCGGTAAGTGAAATTTGTCAACAAACCTTCATCCCTTTTGACGCGATCATTGCTCCATCGTAACATATCCAAGTAGGCTAAAACAGAAGTGGGTAACACTCGTTTACTTCCACGTTTTGTTCATTTTGTGACCAATAGCTATCGAGTTCTCTCTACAAACAAGCGTTCGTACATAATTCAGCAATAATCGCTTCAATACAACTAAACAATGCAGGACTGACTGCTTATTATAGTTGGCAGTCTGTTACGATGTGTTCAGGACTAGCCAAATTTAAATCACGGATAAAATATGTACTCTGGTTTGCAACTTGTACGAGGATAACGTCTCAACCGGAAAAACTACAGACCATTCCTGTCCCCATCGACGCTTCCAAAAATGTCAAACAACTTGAGTGAGTTGATTAACGCCCACACCTATGAAAGTTATTTCGTCGTTTGCATGCACATAAGGTATGAGCTTCTGAAGATACCAACAGGTCAATTTCAACCACACAGCTTTTGTTAATTTGTCACGGAATTCTTAAAGAAAATAAAGTATTCTGATTTGAAATTAGCGAACACACAAAATTCAGGTAGGCCTCATGAGTATTTACTGTATAACAAAGGATTTTAGGACTGACCAATAGATTTGAATGTTTACAATGTTTCCGAATAGAAAATAAACTTTATTAGTTATATTGGACTGTTTGTAGGGGCATTCTTCACCGATGAAATCAATAGTTTGTTTCGCATATCAGTAAGCAAGTCGATTGAGTATGTTCCCCAATAATTTTCTTCAACGAATGTTGGCCACAAGGCCAAAATTTGTTTCGATCGTTCATTGTTTGTCAAAACAGACATTCAAATAACCTCGAATGAAGCGTTGAGTGTACTGAATACAATGCAGAACTACATTATCGAAAGTTCCGGAAAATGGATCAGTGATGAAGTTTTGTAAAAACCCAAATATTATGCATGATCCTAGGTAATACGCACAGTACGTCTTCTCATATCCGGTCTGTTTTGGTGAGTTAACAATAAAATTGTCATGAAAACCCAAATATCACGTAAGACTCTACTTAAAATTTGCGAACTTAACAGTTAGATTTATACCGGCACATTGCCAAAGACCGTGATTAGACAAAACTTTTTGATAAACAAAACTGGAAAGTACCAAAAATTTTAAGTTGCTCAATCGTTATTCGGTCGTTCGATACACGAGTGAGTGTGAACAAATGACGAACCGGCCATAAGCTTATTATTAATCAGGACACCCAGGCTGTTCAGACCAGATGAATCTTAATGCAAACCACTCATTCATCCTTCGACTTAAGACGACATCAAAAAGCAACCGATCAGTGGGCGTCCATAAACTTGCCCGTCCAAACTGAGTTGCTACATTGTTCAACTAACGCCTGAGCAACAAAATAAGTGGCACATTGTATAGACATGCGAACATAAAAATGTAGCCATTATTAGTGATCTTGGGAAGACTTTAAGACATTCTAGTTTTCAAGGTGCTACATTTGAGAAACAACAGACTACACGAAACAGTCAAAATGGGATCGCGAAATGACAGATGAGTACTATTTGAAAAGTGCTATGTTTCAAGGGTGCCGTATTAGGCAGACTTGACTTCACAGATAAGGTTTTCTAGTAAAGCCTGAGAAAGTAGCTTGGAAAACTCAATCAAACAGCAATTTCAAATCAATCGCTAAATTCGACATTTCAGTTGCCTCTGATATCCTTTGTAAAGACAAAGCGTAACCAGATGATTGTACGAATATGATACTCAATTGTGGAAGTGCCTCATTCCTGTCTGCTCTGTACGTTAACTCTCAGCTAGTCATCAATCTGTGACGCTACGTTTTGTGTAAATTTGTAAAGTCACTAGTGGAATTCGCTGAGTTAACATGCCTGATGCGACATCCGCCGTTCTCGCTTGGTTCATTTTGTACCGCACCACAGTACTGAATAATATGTGCTTCGTCGTACAGTCACATGTATGGTATGCATTTACTGTCCATAATGGGACAGAATGGAATCTGTGTCGAAAACCTTGTGTAAACACATTTTCTAACCAGTATGCAAGTGTAGACCTTATCATTTAAAGTTTCGTTGTACTCGCCTGTTGAATGGCGTAAATATTCTTTCCGTGAAGCCCAACAGAGAAGAGTCATAATTCCCTGAACACACAATAGGTCAAATGGACCAGCTTCCGCCCCCTTCATACTATGAATCTTGTGAACGCATAACTTATTACCGAAATTCAAAACGATATATCGGTATTGGGTTAAACAGCGTTGTTATTAATAGGCGTGATTGTTTTTCAAATGATTCGCGACGANTCGGTATTGGGTTATGCTGCGTCAAAGGAGAACCGAAATCACTATCCATTCAATTTTCAATATTTTTGTGGTGAGTGGTGAAAATTAGCCAACTGATAGGTTTAAATACGCCTTTGCTTGGTGCGCGGACAGACAGCGTTGTTATTAATAGGCGTGATTGTTTTTCAAATGATTCACGACGAATAGATGAAGGTGGATCGAGAAATGAAACTGACTTGCTAGCAAACAAATGTCCTCAAAAATTCAAAATATTCACAACGCGTCGAAGTGTTAGTGCTTGTTTACAAGACCCGTGTAAAAATTTGCTTAACTATTGTTGGTTTGCTTTCGGCTCTCGATACATTACGGAGTGAACATATTGTTAAGGTGCGTAACCGAAACTAGAAGAGTTTACGAATGTTTCCGGACAAATTGTGGTATGATTAGGCCGGGAAAGTGCCAGAATTAAAGAGCATACATCACAGCCCTACGAGAAAGGTAAACAAATGACCGAAGGAAGTTTTTAATCCTTCATTTATCATTTTAACATCTGTATTCTTTATTAACTTGAGTCCGGCGATGAGTGAGAGTAAGCAACGCGCCAGAAAACCGTTGTGAAGTGTGCTGGAGAACTGTAACCGAGATGCCCGGAGGGCCGCAGATCTTTTTCATACAGTCATTGAGTTGGGTTGCCTTCGGTTAATCGATAGATTTGGCACAGCTTAATTAGGATAATTAATTACCTGGATGTGTGAGACAGATATCGAGCTATGCATAAGAAAAGTGTTTTGTGAAACATTTGCAGAAAACTTCACAATTTTGTTCTCTGAGGAAGAACTACGGTAGTCTATGAAATTCAGACCAACTAATCCTAGTATGCTTGAGGAGATTTCGGAAATCTACACTCCAAGACATATATGACCTAAAATTAGCATATTTGTAACAGTTTCTTAGAAGACTGCAATACGAATGCACGTTCTGTTCGATTCGATGTTTCAGGTTCACATTAACCTCCCGAATAACAAAATTGGAATAATCACAAACTTAGATTAATCCACTCAACCCAGTCTACCTTCTTTGGTTTCACCAACCTCATACAAGTGTCGGGTAAGGTTGACCGCCCTGAGACCCATCAACAACACCCTAATCGAGGCAGACAATAAACTGATTATCTAGTCCAAACTATGTATGGAATTTCCTCCTCATGGCTACCTCAACGGAGCCTTGATGATAGAGGTATCTGCATTTGGATAGTCGGTGTTTGTTTCGTGCAAGCGTGATAGCAGTTGATGGATAATCTGGTTGTTAGTGGTTCTACTGTAGTGAAACGCCGCTCAATCAGAAACGGTCATTCAACTGGTATCTGTTGTTGACATGCTATCGGCAGTAGTTTATAAGTCCCCATAATAGAATGGCGGAAGTTATCTGAATTCTTGTTCTCGTTTTTATTCACAAACACATCTACTTCATCTGACATGCAAACGCCATCAACGAAGTCCCATTACATTGACCATATTTGTTCTTTTATTCATCCTCGCAGAACTACGTTTCATAATCCATGTATATGGATGCTGGTGCTATAAGAACCAGCTGAGTAATACAGCAATGGTCTCACAAAAAATAACTTTTCAACTGGCTTGTAATGCTTCGTTTTGTGTGGCCAAGTTAGATGTGTTCGACATGTTAGCTATTGTGGAGCAATATTAACAGAAGAAATCGCATAGAGATCGTGCAAAAAGGTGGTCATCTGGAATGAAACTGTAAAACGATTTTTTAAATGGGATTGACTAAAACAGTTCATAATCGAAAGTACCGTCCATCTGAAATGCTTCAAGCTGATTAACTGAATCGGTTAACAACCGAAGGACAGTCAAATCATTAAAATGATAGAAGCTGGAATAAAGCATCCAAAAGCAGTCTACGATTTGGGCGTATTCATTACTTACCAAGAATGTGTGCTCTCATTGGAATACGGCGAACAGCCACCAAAAACATAGTTAGCTTCTCACATTTCACACAACCACTCTGGCAGCAGCGTCGTGTTTACAAAGACGCAGTTGGTAATCATCACGTAATATACGATTGTGCCACAATGGTTCACAATATGAGTGAATGAAGATCCGTATTGAACGAAAATCCCGAAATGACAATTATCTGAAGAAAGGCACACTCTTGAATGAAATATTTCACGGATCGTTTTCCGTGAAGCCTATACAGTGTAATCATGGCATGGTGGATCGTTTTCTGATTCTGATGGTGTAGATTATTCAGCAACACTGATGCACCCAATCTGAATATTCCAGATTGTTATAGTCACCGTGACAGGATAAATGGGAGCTTGAAACCTAATACCATCTTATCACTTACGTTCAACTTGTTCAGCAAGCAATATCTACCTGAAGCACATAAACATTTCTGGGTTTAGCTGCCATAGTTTGACGCCGAACTTGATCGATGCTTCCAGCTGCCAATTATAATGGTGACTTTGCCAGCCGCCTGGGCCACGGCTGCCCGTAGGTTGTCACATGATGGAATTTTTCTGTTTTCAACTCAAACAGTCCTGTCAGAAATTATGCATGCATCATTCTGTAGTACACCGTAAATACAGTAACGCAGACCGTCTTGAGCACAACGATTTTCGTTAAAGTCATTGTGTGAAAAAGAGAAAATGAGCATGCTGGTAGTGGCTGCTTGTTTGATTTCGATGACTGGATGCATATATATATGTTTTCCTTTAGGTTGCCACACCATGATTTGACCGGGATTTGGTCTATGTGTGTTTTACGTCGGCTTCCATTTTGTCACAATATACAAGTTGCGGCAAAGTGAACTTACCGCTTTGTATTGCTTTTGCGAGTTCCATGTAGCCGCTTATCACAGCACCGCCTCGAAAAGAGAACAAAGGTGATAATTTTATCGTTTCAAAAACCGAATCCTTGCACGTAATTTGATTCAGCGCTGTCGTTCACTCAAATTACTACTGATACTCACAGGCAACTCATTACTTACATTTCATGCATGCTACCACATTCGTGCAAATCTCTGGATTTGATTAGTTTTGACAAAAGCATTAGACTCAAGCAACACTTCCGTTGCGGCCAATCGGCAATGTATATTCCTGCCTGTTTCACAGTTGAGACAATCGTACTGCACAACTTAATGTTGATCACACACTGGTCACGACGGATTCAGTTCATACAGAATCGTTTGATGGGGTTTTAAGAAGCATAGGAAAGTTTCCTGGTAATCATTCATTAAGGATAAAACAACATGGCTTATTTTCAATTTTTATAAAGGCCATGGCACTATATGACAGATCAAGTCAGTGTTATATGAAACTACGATGGAAGTATCAGTCACGAAATTCTCAAGCTTACTCGTAGTTCCATCCAATAGACGCACGAGACAGTCCAACATTTGACTACCTAGCTGGTCCCAATCTGAAATTGTAAACAGTCCATTACAAAGTACACCCTCAGAAAAGAATGCCCACATGGCAACAAAACTAACAGCGTAGCACTTGATTTGAAATCTTTCCCATAAGGTGCTTATTTCCTTAATAGGACGAAACAAGCTAGCCTTGAGAATATTTTTCGAACTAACCCACATTTAGATGACTTTATCACTGAACCGTTGTCACCATTATTGACAGTGTGCAAAAGTTGTCCATATTGTAGTGGCGATAAAACCACAATAAAACCGATTATCAATCCATTAACTGAAGCGGGGCCGTATCAAATCTTCCTCTCACATTGAGTTCAGCTCATCTAACAAGCTTGCCATGAGCGAATCAGGGACCTCAAGACGCGAGCAGCTGATCGATTAGGTTTACCGTCTAACCTTGCAGACGTTACATCAATCATGCGGGCTGAAACAGACTCGGCATCTGTGACTCAGATGTGTGTTGGTCGAAGTATGCACGGCTATCCACTTTCCTTCTGAACTGAAGGCTGAGACTGTAAATTAAACTTAAATTTAACTGGAATATTTTTAACCCGCTAACTGACAGCACGTTTCGTCACGAGATGTGGCAACATTTGTCCAAAGCCTGCCAGATAAAAAGCAGTTCTACCAGTGAGCGACCAGCTCGAAGCGACTGTATCCCGTAGTCGAGGTACACTAATGGCATACACGAATATGTTGTTAGCAGAATGCGGATACATTATACAACAGAAAAGGAAATCTTTTAGAGTATAAAGCATCGAAAAGAACAAATGTTATGTAATCAGGCCGGACCACTTTGGTCGTCGATCACCCAATCAGCTCTCCAGTAAACAATTTTGATCTGTCTTCACCGCATACTCAAAAGCGCTAAAAACACTCAAAATACTCATTTAAACCG
This sequence comes from Paragonimus westermani, assembly GCA_008508345.1. NCBI lineage: Eukaryota > Metazoa > Platyhelminthes > Trematoda > Plagiorchiida > Troglotrematidae > Paragonimus > Paragonimus westermani. The sequence goes on from QNGE01006492.1 coordinate 17,052, forward strand.
TAAACGTGTTTACTGCCGTCCGCAATCGCACATAACACGACTAAATTGAAGTCGGCTGTGGTGCAGTCACAGAATCCAATCAATCATGCCATCTCTTCTTTATCGTACTCGTTATCAGGTGAGTCAGACAGTTTGGTTATGACAGAATAGTATGGTTCGGTAGCCTGCTGCAGCAAGGAAGAATGTTTGCAGCGGAACCTATGTGGAAATTGTATTTCTGACAAGTAGTAGGGGACTTGGTTTTTCATAGAGGTTGTGCAGAACTCACAAGTGATCGCAGATGCCCCATTCCCATAGACCTTCCAGTCGGCTCCTTCCGGAAAAAAGCACTAGATTTGAGTTCCGCTCGCATTTGAGCACTCACTGGTGCATATACCCGCCACGGTCCGGTCGAGAACTCCGGCCACGTTTCCATGATGTAACCGTGTTTACCGCTGCTCCAGTGACCTTACAATAGACACGACTGAGTTATTTGTGAACGCTCAACCACTTTCGCTTGTGAGTAATGACCAGTTTACCCGACCGTCTCGACAGGAGACACAGTAACTGTCTTGTTAACTCAAATCGATGCTCCCTCGACTGGGACTTCTCTCCAAGTTGAAATCACAAAAATCGTTAGATTGTTTTCGCTTCCTTTTGAGACGAGCAGACTGGAGTGTCTATATGAATGTGGCAGCTGCGATCACTTGTGGGTGATGTTCAATCCATGTGAACCGTTTATTCCATGAGCTACCTATCCCGTGTATCCCACTAATGTTCATGTTTAAACCTTGAGACACAAACTATTCCGGCTGTTTTGGTGACATTTGTAAGCTAAGTCTACGGTCAAAATTATACGCTAACTTATAGTTAAGACGCTTATCAATGAACTGTCTTTCGCCCGACTCACCATCTACCACTCCTGGAGAATCGTTTCATCAGGCAATGATCCAGACCTTCCATTTTTCGTTCTCATTTCGTTATATGGTGTGACTAACATTAATTCGGACATAGACTTCACTGTTTGACGTCATCCGCGGGTTTTTAGCCAATAAGCCTAACTCATTAACTGATCCTTTCAATCCAAACTTAAATCGACTAAAGATTTTACCCAACTAATGCATTCAGACCAAAGGGGAAGCCAACTTACATCCAACCAGGTTTCAAACCACTTATGAATAATTCTATGGCTGATCGAATTGTGCAGGTTTACTTGTTTTAACGAGGTTGTGGTTGCTAATTTTTAGTTCACCACCATAATATATCACCATATATATATATGTATATGTATATCACTACCTATCAGCATCAACTATATTATATTCGACAGCTAGTAGAAGTCCGCAAGCTTGGCCCTTTTCTGACGTAGACAGTTTGACTATGTGGACTGCCTTGACATTCAGCTGCGTGTTGCGGTTCTGCACAATGAGAGACAAGCTTGTTGGAAGCGCAAACTCTCTGCACCAAGTGTCGTTTCATTATATCCGGAATATTAATAGAAAATGAAGGTTGCAAGCAGTTGCTTTCAGCGTTTCTCTTCAAGCGTTTACAACTACAAAGGATTAATTGGACATGGATCATTGAAATCACGATGGGCATCCACTCCCGAGTTGTCAGACTGTGATTGTTACCAGGAGCAGAGACAACTGCAATCAGATTACACAAACCGCAGCTGGCTGTCCAGTAGAGATTCATAAAGGCCCTACACTCCCAGTGGCCAACCATGCATTAACTTTATACACAAAAAACATTGGTTTGCACCTCCTGATAAAAACCATGCGTAAAAAGTATGCGAAGGGATCATAATGTGTGTTTAACGAGGCAGGATAAAGCAGCTAGAATGGTTTTATTGTACGAGGCAGATTATGTTGACAAGGTGCTTCGTATTTTGTCTGACCTATCAGAGCTCAGAAAGATGTAATCGGAGAAGGATAAAATATCAATAGAATGGAATAGCCGGAGTTCAAATCCCGGCCGTGGTAAGGATAAGCACTACTGATGAGCTCTAATGAGAGCGAAACTCGAGTCTAGTGCTTGTTTTCGAAGGAGGCTGGCTGGAAAGTCTATCTGAATGCGAAGGCTGCGATCAAGTGTGAGTAATGGTCACCTTGAAGATAATAGAGAAGAGCCTACGCAATCTGCGTCGTCAGATAAAACAGATTGACGTGATCGATGGAGTTGCTTTCAGGAGAACCAGACCGATCCGTACGATTAGTTCAAGATTGTACGGAGGACTCCTCAAAGTTTGAAGAGATGGGCAACCATAACATCATATCCTTGATATAAACAGTTCACCAAATGGCTATTTCATACACGTGAACCAGTCAAAGCAGGAATAACTCCATTTAACCTCAAGGACACGTTTCAGTCAGTGGACTCTGTCGACTTGATGTTCATTAAAAATCACCAAATTCCCCCGATTGTCACATCACAAATCAAAAACGTGTCGCTTAAATAAACAGTAGATTACTTATGTTACGAAATCAAAGAGGACCAGATGAAAATCGGTATTCCGGTCGAAAAGTCGATGGAATTATTACCATTCGGAACATACGACGTCCGATTTCAGTTTAATGGTGATGTGTATATGGACAGAAAGACGGGGTAGCTATGGGGTTCTCAATTGTCCGTACACGATTGCGTCTGAAGATCCGTTTATAGAGGAAGACGTGAACTGGGCAGTACACCCATTTCCTGAGCTTCGTTCTGCTGAAGCAAAAATGAAATTTGATTGACTGTCCAACCGATAGAGTGAGGAAGATATGCACACCAGACATCACAGACCACGGATTGCGACAAATCCGGGTGATAATGAGCCAGAATTAATATCCAGAGTGATTTGTGGTAAGGAACATGAAATTTAAAGACGTTCAAGAAGCGATAGCACTGAGAGCGAGAAGGTTGATTGTTATCAGTTTGGCATTTAAAGGCAGTGAGCCTAACAAACTGATCGGTAGCAGGTTGGCAAGCGCATTGGCTCAGACCTACCGTTTCATTTACGAGCCTACCGGTGTGCGTCGCACATATCAAATATAGTTTTCCAAGGTTTCCGTCATTGTTCGGTATATATTTCCTCACGTGCTGTTGTCAAGCCGGTTGCGCTGGGAAAACTACTCGGCGACAGTCAGACAAGATCCATTAGCACTTTCTGTAATGGTGTTACTGGGTCGCATCTGAACAACACGGGGCGTTAAAATCGCGGTCAACAGAGCGTTCAACATTATTTACAAAGTGTCTCACGTACATACACGAGTTGACAGGACCATACTGTTATCGACGGCAGGAGCGATTTCTGTCAGATCCTACAACTCTAGCTGTGTGCCCGAAAGAAATTAGTACAGACCCAACACCTCTCGTGGCCAACAGTGCGTAAACCGTCTGGACATCATTGGCCCAATAACCCGATTAACACGATAACATATAGTCGTCACATGTTAATGTAAGCACAACACATACAAACGAGCTAAACGCCACTCGATTAGACAGCCATCTACAGTTGTCATGATTATTACCACTGCGTATGACCATATTGTAATTGTATAGGTCTGATGAGAGTGACTGAAAACGAATGTTTGCAACTTTAGCTTTCTACGAATACTCTGGGCATAATGTTACAAGTGAATCCCAATTATCTGCCAGCACGATGAACAGGTTATCACAAACTGGTCACGTGGTTCATGTAGGCAGAACACAAACAAACTCGCCAGCATCTGGCAAGTAAGCCGTCCATTGTGGCAACTTAGTACAACCATATCTCAGTCTTATGTAAGCCCGATGATTCCCTTACAAATGAATATGCCTGAAGGGAATTACCGAACACATCGTTTGACACAAGTATGTCCACATATCCTACATGGACGCAACAACATATCACGGTGTAAATCGATTTTATTGCGTGTGCAACCCGATTAGAAGGACGACGGTAGAAAACACTGATAAAAAGTGGCTGGTAAACGACGACAACGAGCCAAAAATGATCGGTAAAAATTAATAGTTTCCAGTAAACGTTTGGAGGTGGTTTTTGTATAGCTGACAAACACGTGAAAAACATGAATTGCACGATGAATCCCGTAGCTTAAGCCAATTAACAGCAATGTGTCTACAACAATGTTTTGAAACCAGAAATCATGTCCTGAAAATTGGACACAACTGGCAGCCAGCAAGCAGCCTCTGTGGAAACAAGAAAACGGCTGTATCCGATGGCTTACTTTGAATCAACTCTGCATGCAGAGTGGACTCCATGAGGTTCAGATTAGCTGAAAGTAAAAATTTCTATGTTGAACGTTTGAAAGGAATTTCAAAACCGGACTATTCTAGGAAGATGGTCATTTTTACTTGTACCAGGAACTGTAAAAATGTATTCTCTTAGTACTAATTTCTTATCAACAGCGAATTGGTACCACAATCCTTCCCGCGTCTACTGTTATCATTAGTTTGTGGTTATGCAACTGTATTCGTCTATTAAAGGAGATATTTGGAATTTTTATCAAACATATACCTGTAGAGATGAACTGGTGTGTGTATGAAGAGAAAAAACTGTGCATGGGAGATTGAATGCCTAAGAGTAACGTCAATGGGTTTGCGTCCACTCTAAGGTTAACGAGAAGACAACCGACTGATTTGTACCTGTCTGATTGGTATAATTACAAGGTGGCTCAAAAAATGAATTTCGTCTATACTGTTGGACTGCGTGGATTTTAGTTTGAGCTCAGTAATTCTATCCGAATTGTTGAAGTATTATGACTGAGTTAGTGAAAACTATTAACTGTCTAGGAAGACAATCACCGTGTAAATTGTCTGTCAGGTTGTTCTACGTTTATGCACATTAATGTTATCAACACAAGAACAAAATCATCCCAGTCCATCCCATCTCTAATACGACACAAAATTGCCCACACTTCAAAGAGTTATAGGTTTGATTTCCATATAAATGTAGTGTCCGTGTTCCGCAGGTTTAAATAGTTGGATGGTATTTAGTCTTTCTAGGCCCACCTCAGTACTTGTGTTATGTCTCACGAAATGTATCAAACTACAGCTGGCCTTCACTGCATTGGGTAAATTCAAAGTCGTATCAACCGTCAATGTTCTTTATACATACTAAATTCCAAAAGAAGACTGAAATGGTTAACATACATTGTTCTTGATTGTAATCACGTGGTAGTCCACATATTCATTCGAACTCACGGCAATACAACTCACAATAACCTGGACGAATATCTGCTACACTTACTGCTTGTAATAGTGTTCAACATCTCCCACAAGTGTTCCTGATACACTGGGGAATTTTTGTCGTTAAAGAAGAAAAGTGAAAAATTCAATATTAATAATATTAATAATAATGTCTGCATATCTCAGCCATAACACAATGTCAGTTAATGAGAATGCCGTTTTATTTTTCGAATAAAATATTGATAAACACAAATTAATCCTATGGCTGAAGTGAATCTCGGGTATTTCCCCAGTTATGCGAATTGTAGAATAACGTTAGAAACAGAGTTGATACAGAAAGAGTGTCTGGGAGTTTTGCTGTCCACTGACAATTTCAATGTAACCATTCCATAAAGTCTGGTGCGAAGAAAGTGCGTGAGGTAAAGTAGAATTGTCGTTCCGCAAGCAAAATTGCGTGCTTAAGTCAAGATTTAATTAACTCTTGATGTGATTCACGTTTTTTGGTGAACATTATGAAAGTTGTAAAATGGATCAGAAAGAATAATCTTGCCGAACAAATCGGAGATGTAGAACAAATAATGTCCTGCTAACAGAAACTGTTCAGGTTGATCACAACCACTGGGTTATGGTCTGAGTCACGTTTGTAAATCAACACTTAATGAAGTTTCACAACCTAGGTTAGACAGAACACGTAAAGACGCAGTAATTGGATTAATTTGAGAGATTCCTAAAACTACCGTCCACTCGGCTTTCTGTCCAACCTCAGTCACTAGCACAGAGCAATGTTTTCAAGATAGGTGGTCAGTTAGCGAAAGGCATTGCGCACTTGTGCATCAATTTTTCCTGTTGAAATCTTTGTGCTTTGTTCGCTAACTGACTGACTCAAACAAAGGCTAGGCGGACCATATTTGGATGTTAGTTCAAGAGTGAACTTCTGGAAGCAGAACAGATTCTGATCTTCAGTCCTTTATCGGCCCAATCAATATGTACTAGGCGGGTGCTTTAGGACTGTCACCTTGCTAGACTTTAGGGGAATAGGTGTTGGGTGAAATTACCTACTTTATTTTTTCCCATAAAACTGTGAGTTATATTCGTCAAGTTTCCAAGTGGACTGAGGAAATGGAATAGTTAAATGTGAGGAGTTGGGAAAAAATGCATTCTTTGCAGCAAACCTTTACAAATTGTCACCTCAAGTCAGCTACAGACGATAGCTCATACTGGACGCAACGTACATACTATTGTTTACCACAGGCATACTTTTGGTTTTTTCTCAATATCCATCTCCAATGAATACGACTCAACTCGCGGCCTTTGTTATGTACTCAAGTGAGAACCAACAGTTTCGCTCATTTATGAGGAAGGGAAATTTGTAAGTATTATGTTTTTACTGAAATTCAATGAAAGTGTATATGCTGATCGGACGGGTTACATCGCCAACCTCTTGGTCGCAGGTCGCACGCAGTTTGCAGCTAAAGTAACTATAGCTTACAACTGTATTGGATCCAGTGTTATTTGTGTACACGTTTACCATGGCTCCCTGCTTTCTTCAAACTCAACAATATTACGTCATATGTTCGCCACTTTTAAACTTGCTAGGGACTTTTGAACTCTCGGAGAAAGCTCTCCGAATTATCACTTCTGTCTTACATTCTGGGTGTTAGTATGTTCTGTCCCATTCTGTCCAAATCGCTGATTACCGATATGCTCACATCTCGAAACCCATGAGGCGATGGATCAGGAGTATATCCAAATTTGATCATGGTTCATCGTTTTGTCACTCACCAACCATTCTCCTCTTTCCGCCTGCTCATGACAGAGAAACAAATCGATCGATCTATCAACAGCCAATCCTCCTAGCTACTGTTACGCTGATCTAAATTTTACACGTATGTGATCTTGACACAACAATTTTCCAGTAGATTCATCTGTTCTGGACTGTCACTGTTGGCCGTGAGCATTTCGTTTACTGGTATATAGAACAAGTAACTAACGCCTTTCATAACCGGACCCTATCCACATGTGATCACAGATTCTTTAGTACTGTAGACTTTTCAGCCGGTCAACTTGAGGTTGAAAGACTGGACTGAAGCTTCGCTCATGTCAACGTTTATTAGCAGTGCATATCTTCGCCTCGACCGGGATTCCAACTCCGGCTCCTGTTGACATAAAGTAACTGTGGTGACCATCATATCACTGATTTTATGACAAATGCGGCAGAATTAACATAAACGAGTGCTCGGTAACATTCATTAATAACGTATGTTGAGGTTGCCCGATCACATCAACAAGAAACAGTAACTGTCATGTTAACATCGAACAGTGTCCCGCACATACAACTTCTTTTCAATCAGAACCCATAGATAAACAGACTGAGAATAACCCAATGTTAGGAGCAAGTTGTAATAATCTACGCTTCAACTATCTCGGGGGACCTTCCTCAGAAGTGTTGTCACTATCCTGAGGAGGGCCGCCCGAGGTGGTTGGAACGCAGAGTGCAACAACTTGCTCCTAACGTTGCGATATCCTCAATCAGTTTCTAACTAACATGCTAACCGCCACGCCCGAACAGATTGAATTCATTCTCACTAAATTTGCTGCGGATATCTTACAACTCACAGAATTCATCACAACTCATTTGCTACTGCGATAATTACTTACGTGTATTCCTAGATTTTGCACGTACCGATTTATCGTCAATTTTTGTGTGAATTGACCATGAAACCATAAGTAACGTTCTGAGCTCTTTCTGAAATTAATGATCCGAAGTGATTACGCACTGTTCATTGCATTGTGGAGAACAAGATGCCATCTACGGTTCACTTGTTCAGATAGGGATTGGTGGAGTTTGGAGCAACTTCACTTGTATATTGCTCATCCCCACTGTTTAACTAGCCTTTTTATCAACGACAAATTGAGTAGACCATAGCCGATCAAGTCTTAAACTGTGGAAAACAACTGAACTGCCGTTCGCTGTTTGTACATATCAAAAATATGTTGAATCCTCAAAAACAGTAGGAGATATGGCTGGTCGACACATTCTCTTCGGTGTTCAATGACTCGTCCGCAAGTTGCTTCAGTACTCGTCACTTTAATCAAGGAGTTTTTCTTCTGCGATCGATAACTTCAAATTGATGCTAAGAGTCAAAAATTGTAGTGAATTTGTGCACACCTGTGTGGAGACCTTCATCGATAAAATTACTCATAACATATATGCATCAACTGGGTGAAACGGATTTACCGCAAGAGCTCAAAGTACCTAATGATTGAAATAATCACGCAAGAGGTAAATGTTCACATTCGCTTACCACCTTCTTCTGACTGAATCGCACTGATTGCTTGGTTGATGCGCTTGAGAGCATCTATCGATAAAAAACGTTGTAAACGGTTTGAATTAGGGAAAACCGATAACGCGTTCTGAACGCCCTAATATTCATGCCAATACAACAGGAGTAAATGACGCCTTGAAAAATTCGAAAACTACATATAACTCGCAGCAGCTTTCATTGTCAATATTGTATACCTAATAGGTGTACATGTTCGATTGTGTTAGCCCTGTCACGTTTAATCAAGCGGTTGACTACCTATTTGTTCCAAGAAGTAGTTTCACTCACCCGACCATAGTTGAACAGATCTAGAAACTGAACATCACTCACATACGGCATCAGCCCTAACATTTATACACGTACACTTCCCCGCCTCTCTTGTCTAAAGCAAGCAACGGGTTTACATCGGTTCCGATTTATCCCTCGTGTACACCTTTACCACGATCAGGATTCAAACTCGATTGTCATTGGATATGAGCGTCGACCAATGCACTAGTGACCTCACGTTAAAAACAATCGAATTATCTCGTCGGAGCATTTCGCCACATCAAACCGTTAACAAGGCCGGGATGTGTTCGACTGAACAATCTAACTTGATTCTAAAGCTGTGAGTGATATATTCAGTTAAATCGATTGAAATCCCTCATTACTTGTTATATCCCAAGTGGAACTAAGTGAGCTCTGGTTCTGACAACTGAACCTTATAAGTAAGACTTACGTATCGGTGTCTATCTTTTGAGATGAATAAAGTCTACTATTGATTCTTATGTCAACACCTGTCAAATGTCATTGATAGTCCACTAAATATTTCATCGGGCTCTGAAGAACAGATTACCAGTCGATATCAAAAGTGATTAATTATTTTCGAATCTCCTGTCCATAGTGCCACCACAATTGCGGAACCGATCCTTCAAGCTTGCTGGCTTTGTCTGCTACACGTTGGTAAACCTAACACACGTTTACAGCTGGGTTGTAAGCCAGACTTACCAAAGAGTTATACCTATATTTCACTCATGATACCATTTACAAGCTATTGCTATCCAACTTCTAGTTTCAGTCGTTTTGTCGACTACACTCTCCATTACCTTACGTAACCATGGCGCTCTTTGAACGTACTTTTCTCACTTGCTGTTCGGACCACGTTATTAGTACACACAAGGAATAACGGACCTCTGCCATCCAAATGGCTTATGGTGACTAAACTTCAAATGACAGAAACATTTCACAAAGATTGGGTACAAATTTGATCAGAAAGGATTACCCTGCGGCTCCTGAGAAACACCGGTTACGTTGAGGTATTCGAGTCGTAATTTCCGTTGCTCATCTAGAAGTTAGATAACATAAAATCAATTTTGGACCAGTTTCTGTAATCATGTTAGTATGTGACAAATAATACTACTGTACATGCATAGTCACGTTTACGCGTCAGTAGGTCGGTGCTCGAAACAATGATGATCAATGTGCAGCTTGTATGCTGCCACTGAGTCACACTCATCCTGAACCGAACTAGATCAAATTAAAGACTGCTGTTCACATTGAGATCGATGAACTCGTCTTTATTCTATAGTGCCTGTAAGATTTGACGTTTCCCCAACGGTCAGTGGTTAACACAAAGAAAATCCGTCGGCTTAACGTGTTTGGCGATGTGGTCAATACAGATGACAAAATTCAGCGAGTTCTCAAATCGTGATTTTTACCCATTAATTGTTTCAACCACCATCGCGTCTAATTAGATGCGTCCACCTAGCTACGGAGACTGATCCATATTCAAAAAACATCTTTAGCAGGTAGTCGCAATGCTAGTGGTTTGTCAAAAATGCTAAACCAACAGCAATATATTTCAGGCATAAACATTTGAGGTTGGACAATATACATATGCTTTCAATATCAACTTCTCTTACTATTTTAGTGAGATTGGGCCTTAACGTCGTGATAGCAACAGTATGTGGTTTCATCACGTTTTAGCGAATGTTCAGGTTAATGCTTACCGGCTGGCTTACCATGGCTATCGACTACCATTGGTAGTTTTATTGCACATGCAGCATGTGACGAATTAAATGAACTAATCCAAATAGTCGTATACATTGTATGGATTTAGTTGTCAAGCGAAGTGACGAAACTTCTCTGAGCTGATCTAACAGCGGCTACTATATTGAAAGTTAGTCCAGTTGTGATGCAGTATCACACGCGACCCTGTTTCATGACAAGCTACCTTGGGCCAAGGCATAACACGTTGTCGGCTGAACAGGCTGAAAAGTTTAGCCATTAGCAATTTCTTTGCGGTGACCAACACCAACTTAGAATGCAGTAGAGCCTTAGTCTTGCCTATCACAAATGTCCTGATATCATCGTCTTCCCAGAGGACATTTTAACTCTGATTGTTCCAATGACACCCAAAACTTTCAAGAATGTTCAAAATGGCCTCTGCTATCGAACAGCTGAGACCTCGGAAACTCTATCATCCACATCATCATAACATCACTCATCGTGCGCGCATGCTGAGAGCAATTAGGAATAGCTACTTATCGACAGGTCGAAAAACATTCAAATGCGGTTAATTTGTCAAGCATTAGCCAAGTGAGTGGGATCAATTCAGGTGGCAACTCTAACTCCAGCAAGATCGAAAGACCACTAAATACAACGAAACAACAGTAGGAACGTAGTTTTGAGCTTCCGTGTCCTGCAAAGTAGCTGAAATTATCGGCAACTGGTGAATGCAACAATCCATGAAACTGCACTCATACAAAATTTAACAAAATCCTGTGTGAAAAAATTAGCCTGATTTGTATATATTACGGAAACTCAAGTAGTAGCTCCTCAGTGATGTGAAAAAACAACGTGTAATAGCAATGAACTCAAATTACTCTGAAAACTTCGTCTGTAACCCTAAGGACTAGTATAATTCTATTGTACGAGCGCTTCACTGATCAAATGAAGGACATTTACAGCCGGTTAAATGTTTGTGACACACATTACACCTGTTTCTACCATCAAGTCAAAGGTTTTCAAGACTGCTGACAATAATATGTTTACTGGCTAACAAGTGAGGGTCATGTTGAATTTGATAGAACAAGTGGGATAATGCGGGTTTCAGCCGAACCAAACCAGCAACAGCAGCTTTACGTGGGTATGTAGCGATTGTTCTAGAATAGTGAGGATGAGCGATCGCACTATACCACCCACACCACTACTATTCAGTAGGGAGGTGGGCAAGAGCATGGATTCTGACATCGAAATGGAGGCGGGGAAAACGCAAGAAGGCACACTGGAGTGTAGCATTGCATGAAATGGTTTTTGCTACATGAAGGATATGAGCACTGTCGTCCGTCGTAGAAGAATTGGTTGGACCACATTTGCTTCCCTTTCTGATTCAAACTTCTTCCATGACTAGAGATAAGAAGTTCTCCTAACGTCATTGTATAACCGCCTTCTTCACGAGAACTCAACAAATATAAACTGTGCTTAACTACTGCCCTCCATTATATGCCGACCTCTGACCAAATCTAATAGTCTTTTTAGGTTGACATTTGTCTATCAGTTGTTCCTTTAATATGCTTCATCCATCAACATCGAGAAATCTCCATTTTTCCACCTTCCTAACTAGTGTTCCAAAAGCAGATCTAATTGGTTGATGACTGTCACGTGAGAAATATATAAAAAGCACACCTTAGACAGACCCGCAACTCAAGTGGACAAAATTTAGTCCAGTTAATTTAAACGATATCTTTGGCAATTATAGATGGTATCTAGTGTAAAGAGGTTGAGTTCGACGAACTCATCGATACCAAGTCATCCAATGATTCGCGGAAGGCTACAGCATTTTAGTACAGTCTTTAGTCTGGATGGAATACTGACGTAACACTGGTTTCTTTTATGACCAGTATCGGGGTAAGAGTTGTTTGCCATACAGCAAATCAAACCAGCTATAAGATGGGATCAACCAATCGACCGGAATACGGAAGTATTGGAAACAGTTGTATTTCTTCGTATTTCTGTTGTCATCTTGTCTAGGAGATAACTCATGGAAACTCAACAAAAGTGATATTTGCTTTGTGCCACAGTTTCTGTTTTGAACTTTATTTCGGAATATAACAAGGTTTTAACATGAGTTGTCAAAGTCGGAGTCTTTACACAGATGATATAAATAAAATTTTACATTATGAACCTTCGACGAAACCAATGTAAGTGGAGCTACAGTAGGTTGAAGAATTGGGTTGTCGTAAGTGTCACAGCTATTTTTTGAAACCTATGTCTGATCAGGTCGACCGCGACTTTTAGGGATCAAAACATTTGTCCATCGTTCGACTGGGTTGATCAGCCAGATTGCATAAATCATTCGGCAGAGCGCGATTGTGGTCTTTCGTAAACTCTACCAGTAATAACGAACCAAGTTTGGTCATTTTGTTTCTAATTCAGCTAAGCGCCTGCTCGAAATCGACCACTCCGAACGTCAAGGTTCACCGCCCTGCAACTCCCTGCAAGGCACCTGCTGCATACGCTTCAAGGCCGCCTGGTGCCCCACTGTCGTGCCAAGGCTCAAGCTACGTCCTGATTGGTCGTGGCTTCAACGACCAACCGCCCATTCGTCCACGCACTTAGAAATGACGCTAACGCTTGTGAATGTGACAATATGGTACGTGCTACTGCGTCACGTGTTCTCTCTACCGTCGTTGCCGCCTGTAAGGCTGAATGCTCATTGAACCCGAATCCATGTTAAAAATGAACGGGAGACATTCCGCTAGACTTCGTGGGGCTGTGATCCGGTTGATGGCGCTTAGAATGGCCTCATAAATATTGTTACGCTTTCTCATTGCTGCTGCTGTTGTGAATGCTGCTTGGAAAACGGTGAATTCGTGTCCAGAATTGTTCTTCTGCATTTTTGTATATTTCTGCAAAATATGAACCACTGGAGTTAAAATCCGAGTGGACGTTGTTAAAACACGAGTTTTCTCATAAATATCTAACGCACATTGTGTGTCAGACAGAAGTCATGTTTGGTTTGAACTGCTTTGGCACTTATTAACTATTCGTAAGGCATTTTTACACAGACTGTATGACCATTTTTACTTAGATTGCTTTGACTAGGATTACTGCATATGTTCACAAATCGTACAGGGTACATTTCAACATTTGTGATTGTGTGATGCAGTGAAATACGACAGTTGATGCACGGACTTAACCTTAACCAAGACGAGGCTACCGGAAGGTTTCATGATCGGCTACGAAAAGAGACTGAAATCCGTCGAAATAAGGATGACCGTTGCTCTGCCAACTCAAATTCAGGGCTAGTTCACGAACATTTTGAGACCACTGATGAGTGACTTCCGCTTGGATGAAACCTAATGATCACTTGCTTTTTATGCAGAGAACCACTTAAATCAATGTGCCAATCTCTTCCAATTTTCAAGGTGACCACTCTTGGCTACTAAACAGCCGCATTTGAAGGTTCAATGAATGCAACTTCATTCTTCTCAGCTCTCCTATCGATGGGGAGAGTCGTGTGACATCTGATGGTCTTTCTATCTATCCACCGTAAGACATTGAAGCATACAAGACAATGATAAAAAATTACAAAGGTTTTAGTTCGCGACACACACGGGACGTTGCCATCAAAACCGTCAAAATAAATGTGCACTCCGCATCTGTAAAGAAAGCTATCACATTTCATTGTTTCCACTTATCTGCTACTCACAAGAACCATTCTAAATATGAACGTTCCTTTATCAACGAGTACAGTTCTCAAGGGTACTAAATGGAAGAGGTAACTGTCAAATACTTCAACTCACTTATAATTAACGTTGAGGCC